>PVKC010017147.1:0-20362 GCA_004027635.1 Crocidura indochinensis
AAAAAAAAAAAAAGACAGCAAGAAAAGCAAATTCCTTGGAAGAAATTCTAAATGACTCTGTCTTGGACAGATGTTTCTTCAACTAGTTATAAAATGTTTAGAAAGAATTTCTTTTGTGATATCTCAAAGAGAAGTCTATCAGGAGGACACAGTAAGGTCAAGAAAAACATTCCCTGCCCTTGGGAAAGGCTTCAGGTCTCCAGCAGACTTGGTCATAGAACTGTGAATACATCACACAAACACAGAAAGGACAGTGGTACCGCAGTGATAGTGTGTGTGCAAAGCAACCATTGCCAGAGTAACAGATGCCTGAAGCTTCAACAGTGATGTTATTCTTACAAGCGACAACAGGGCTCCCAACAGGCCTAGAACAACAAAATTAATGGATTGGAAAGCAAGAAACTAAATGTGCACACTCTCAAAATTCCCCAGTCTAGCTGATTCACTGTGCACACCCGACAATCACAGCTCAGGTCCATGGTAGCTCGGACACATTGGAGGTAGGAAGCGAAACAAGGGCAACAATGAAAAGACATGAGAGGTCAGCTCACCTCAGATACAACAGTGAAGCAAACATCAGTGTCACACCAAGTTTCCTTGAACTTCAGTAAAACAAATACTATTTACACAAGCAACCTACAAAACATAAGCTCAGCAAGGAAGCAGAAGTCTACTCAGTTCACCCGCTTGATGGTTAAATCATTTTTTATTGAATTCGAGTTTCATGGCCCATTAGAGACCTGGAGGCAGAATTCTCAGGGATGCTTTTGGACTAATGAGTGTTTTGCAAATTGTTTTTCTAACAGATTCACTGTTCTATTTTTTTATTTTCCTGAGCAGCATCAGAATCTTTGCTTTATGTAATTTGACATTGCACTTGAAAAACAACAGCAAGTATTTTAATTGAACTCCATTTATTTTCATTATTAGGAGACGTTGGTGTTTTATATCCTCCTAATACATTTTTGACACTGATAGGAATATGCTGTCATTGATCAAAGTATTACAACCTCCCACACTCGTCTGTTCATATTCATCAACTACCCTCTGACAAGTGTTATTCTCTCGCCTCCTCCATAAATACGTGGGCCTCTCTTTACAGGCCCTGAACCCCAAAGACAACAATCTTCTAGAGAGTACTTCTGATATGCATTAACTCCTTTCTCCATATTTTTCTTCTGCTCCCATTAATGGTATCCACAAACAGAAAAAGGAAGAGTAGCAGACCAGTAGCTTCTATAGCCCTAATCCTCTCAAGGTCTCCTACTCTAAAGGATGGATAATCTATCAAGCCAAAATTTTCCTTGGAACTTTTCCACTTGAGCTGCCAGAAAAGTCTTTGTTCTTCTCTTGAAATCAGAAATCTGATAAAAAGTGACAATGAATGGATTTCTGGATTCCGTTTCAACATTATGATGTGGAGAGATATTCCCACACCAAGTAGCAAATTATATCTGAAATTACCTATTCAAAGATGGTAACAGGTTCCAGAGGGTAAAGCGTCAGTTTTAGAAGGCTGCCCCAGCAATGCCCCTAGAGATTCTAGTTGCAAGCCAAGGTTGCTAGCTGGGCTTCTGGCTTATTCTTTAAAGGTACAGCTTGCCATAACCGTCTCCTTAAATTCTGTCACTTTAACACAATAGCTTAAAACTTTCAGGAAACCCACTAGATCACTGGTTTAGTAAAGTTTTAAAAAGCCACTGTAGCCTTTGATGGTAAAAATAATATAGATGGAAGAAACACACAGGACAGGACAAGGGGAAAAGTTGCTGAGCTGCCATGCCTACTCCAGGCAAGCTACTCTCCCAGTAGACCCACTAACCAGGAAGTTCTCTAGAGTCAGTCCTCTGGGGGCATATGCTTAATTATTTAGATATGATAAAAACAACATGATAGTTAACAACATGGTTATGGTGATGAATTCACCTGGAATGAGGATGGGAGGAAAGCAGTGAAAATTCCAACTCAGGCATTTCTTTGTCTCCTGTTAGGTTACACTTTATTTTACCTAAAACCAAAGATCATCCCTGGTTCTTTTGTATGTTTGTCTACAACCTGGATTTACCCCAAAACACAGATTACAGATTCTCTTATTTGTAAACCTGGGGGGACTGGCTCAGGATAGCCTGAGTTATCTGTCCTTAAACCCCACCGAGGGTTCTGGCAGGCATCTTGCTCTCCAAATGAGGTAGAAGGCTGCCAGACTACACATATTTCACCCTCAGCCTGGTTTGGATTATTTCATGCATAACCCTGATTCAGACTTGTTCATTTGGGCTTGGAGATATGGCACATGAGGTGATTTTATAGTCTCCCCTGGAAACCGCTCCCAACCTTAAGTGCTTTCAGAGTGCACCAGATTTACATAGAAGAAGACACTTTATCAGTCTCAGTTCTTAAGAAATTCCTAGGTGTTTTCCAGGAGGTTTTAGGTAGTTGTAAAACTTTAGAAGACCAGGGGCTGGAGGGCTGCTCAAGTGATAGAGCATTTGCCTTGTATGCACCTGACATAGGACAGACCATGTTTTGATCTCCAGGCATCCCATATGGTCCTCCAAGCCAGGATAGATTTCTGAGCGCATCGCCAGAAGTAACCAATTTTTAGAAGACCAAATATCTACAAGATATAGATTTTGACCATTTGAGTAATCAAGCATATTCTTAAAATAAATCACAATATCAAAGGTTGAAAGAGACCATTAAATTTCACTACTACACTTTCAGTGGTTATGGGAGCTAACAAATTATTAGATTTACCACTAATGTGAGATATATTTGTCACTTCCACTAAAAAGGTCCTCAGAATCTGCAGCTAAAAAAATCATCTACTGGCAATATTTATTGATTGTTGTCTAGGTGCTAAGGTCTTAAGCTCTAGGAATATAGTCAGGATCAAAATAGACACACTGGATCTGATCAAGCTGCATTTTCAGAGACAGATGAATTAAGAAATGAATATATATTATGGCAACTGACAGTGTCTTGGGAAAAATAAAGCAGAAATGATATAAATACTATGTCATAAGGAAAAGCCATAAGACTTCTTTACTTCAAAATTTTTCAGAAATGTCTAAGAAGTTTGTATACAGCTAGAGAAAATGTGCAGAGTAGGTGAGAGAGAATATTGATGATAATGATAAATTAGATAGATATATAATTAACAAATGAATAATAGTAAATTAGTTTCAGACAAATGGAAATCATTGGAAGGTTGATTGGTTCAATGAAATATGTGGATCAGAAAGTCACTAATAGTAGGCCAAAATAAATGTGTAAATGGAGCAAGAGTGGAAGGAAACACTCAGAGGGTCACTGTTAAATCACCCATGTTAGAGACAGCATAAATTCAAAGGAGACAAATGCATGGTGCTTAAGGAAAGATTTATATATTTAAAACAAACAAACAAAAAAACAACAAATAGATAGATTCAGACACCAAATGGGCAATATAACACAAAGTGTGAAGAGAGGCCAGACTAGATAGAAACATGTTTTCAACTGGAAACCATGCTTGTAATAGAGGAACAAGTGTGTTAAGGGAGGACATTTTCCTTAAAAAAAAATCATAACATAAACAAAGAGTTTGTAGGGGACAGAGCCATAGTACAGGAATAGGACATTTGTCTTGCATGTGACTGACTCTGGTTTAATCCCTGGCATCCCATAGAACCTGCCAAGTGTGATTTCTGAGCACAAAGTCAGGAGTAATCCTTGAACAGTGCTGGCTGGGTGTGGCCCCAAAACAAACAAACAAAAAATAGTTTGAGAAAGAAAAAGACAACAACATATTCTGATCAGAATTCTAAATGAATTGATCTCACTAGAAAGCCTCTCCAGCTTCTTTGGCACACCACCTCTTTGACCTCACTCTTCCCTTTTCTATCTACGCCTATTTTCTATCTAATCACCTTGATTCTTCCATCATTTTAAATGCCATTTATAAAGCAACCATCTCCTAAACTCATATCCTCTGATTGACTTCCTAAATGAACTCCAGATTTGTATAATTAATCAACAAACTTCTCCATTCAGGCATGCAACCCAAAGCCATTGTTCACTATTCAATTTTCTTCCCTAAAGTCCTCCCTGTGATAATAAAATTAATATCCTACCAATGCTTCAGGCAAAACCTCAGAGACAAAACCTAACCAGATCACGTTCTCTAACATCCCATATAGATATGGACAATTTCTGTTGGGCCTAACTTGGAATTCATGTAGAACCATTCACTACTTCCCCATTGTTACTGGGCCCAAAATATATTCGCTCTGGACTGGATAAGTGTAGAAAACTCACTAACTCACCCTTTATTCCTATTCCCTGAGGAATTTCCACTACAACATATTTCTTCACACTTTTTCCATCCTATAATAGTAATAAAATAAGCATAGGCTTTGTAGAAGCACATGGGTTCACTATCACCATCTTACCCTCATATCCTTTATTATAATCACTTTGATCTTCAAACTATTCTTTTTATTTTTTCTTGGATTTTGTGCAATACCTGGTGACTCTCAGGGGTTACTCCTAGCTCTGTGCTCTGAAATCGCTTTTGGGGGACCATATGAGATGCCAGGGATCAAACCCAAGATGGACTCAGGTCAACAGAGTGCAAGGCAAATACCCTACCACTGTAGCCAAATATATTCCTAGCTTCAGAGATTTTACTTACTGTTTTTTCCTATCTAGAATGTTCCTTTCAGATATTTACACAGCTTACTCTCTGACTTCCTGTTAGTCATTTCTCAAATGCCACCGTTCTTAAAAAAAAAAAAAAAAAAACTTTACTTATCATGCAATGCAAAGCAACAGTCCATATCTGTTCTACATCTCTTCCTGCTTTGCTTTATTTTCTAGTTCTTATATGTACTCACATAGCATGAATTTACTACTTATCTCTTGCTGATTCTTTGTCTCTTCCTCCTGAAACCCTTCCCATTCTGTTATGCCTTGACCCTACTTTGCAGAATCCTCAGGTATTCTGATTTGAAGGCAACTGCTGATAGCAATTACAGGAAGTTGGAAAGAAAATAGACGGTGAGATAAAGGTCTGTTTGGTGGACTCGCCCTCAGATCAACTACAACGTCTACTGCATTGTGTTATCACTTCAAAAGAAAAAGCTAAAATACATTTTCTTAAAAAATTGACCTCAAAAAAAGAAAAAGAAGCATAATATAACCAGAAGAGTTCTGCAGAAGAAACCATATTAAACCAACTTGTGCCAAAACAAATCCCAATGCTGACTTTTTATTAATTTTTCAATTATTTTAATACTAAAATATAACTTTCAGAGGTTGTCTGGCATTCTAATATGACATTTACTAATGTAGAAACATGTTCTGGTCACTAAACTTATATACCCAACTCTGTTTCCCCAATCTTACATACTTATACTCTTACACATCATTCCTTTCCTATCTTTGCCTCTCTAAACACTTTCTTTGGACTCGAGCAATAGCACAGTGGGAATAGCACTTGCCCTGCATGAGGGCATACCGAGAATCAATCTCCAAGACCCTATCCTGTGACTCAAAAATGATCCCTGAGCACAGAGCCAGGAGCTATCCTTAAATACCATAGGTGTGACCCCAAAACCAAATAATAATAATAATAACCATCAATGAAAAATTAAAACTTTCCCTATGTCCATTTGAAGAGCCAGTCAAAATGTGCTCTATTGTTGTCCTTTTTTGTGAGTAAGAGTAAAAAACTATAAAGGCAATCTAAATCTCTTAGCCTTATGTCCATTTCTACATATATTGAGACCCAAATACTCTTGGGCCCTCTAAGAGTGACACCATAATTCTTCCTGTCTTAGACCTGTGATCTCTGAGTTCTGTTATCACAAAGGACCCTTTGTTTTGTATATGTACTGACAAAGCATGCACTTGACACTTTCTTAATAAGCACCAATACATGTACTGAACTTCTGACATTCTTTCTTCTCCTCTTCATCCACATCCTGCTAGTTCTGGCATTTTATATCTTCCATGAAGAGATTATCACTGAGCATCCCTGATTTCTCAACTCCCTGTTTCTCCCTTGGAAAAGTAAAGCTGTGAATGGAACATTCAGCTGCAAAATTTCTTAGGTACTTCTAGCTCTAAAACAGTGGATAAACCCTTAATCCTTGATTCTCTATCTCAGTATATACTATAGATTCTCTTAAGGTTAAGAGACGTTTTTGTTATAAAGACGATTACTAAACTGGGTGTAGACAGTACCAAGCAGAAGGGATCAAGAATATGGACTGCTGATGGGCCCGGAGAGATAGCACAGTGGTGTTTGCCTTGCAAGCATCCGATCCAGGACCAAAGGTGGTTGGTTCAAATCCCGGTGTCCCATATGGTCCCCCGTGCCTGTCAGGAACTATTTCTGAGCAGACAGCTAGGAGTAACCCCTGAGCACCGCTGGGTGTGGCCCAAAAAACAAAAAAACAAAAAAAACAAAACAAAGCAAAACAAAACAAAAAGAATATGGACTGCTGAAAGTGTCTTGCTGAAATGATCTCTATTAATGTTGTTAAGAAACTCCCAGGACTCCATGTCTTCAAAGTGCCCAGTTGTCTTGTAAATTAGAATTAACTGTTTTTGCTTTTTTTCTCAGACTACTTCAGAATTATACCACTCGTGAGAATTTTCTTCTACCTAGGAAACTCAGGACACAGGTGGCAGGAATTTAATTAGTCACCAAAACTGAATCACATGTCCCCAAAGTCACTATCAAAACATGGGGACAGAGAAAGGGCATTATAGAATATAAAGAGCCTACACCTAAATCTCCCCAAATCCTGAGACAGGTTTTATACCTCCTGTTAAATGGTGAGAAGTTTGCTCCAGGCTGGCCTTCTCATATCAACTCTATTTCAAGTCACAGTCACTTATAAGGCACATCAGTTTAGCAAATAAGGGTGATTGTCTATTAATTGGTCTTTGAAGTAAGTCAATAGTGAACTGCTGGTAAGCCCTCAGAAAGAAAATTATACATATTTTAACTTAAGGATAAAATAGCCCTTTTCTTCACTTTTCAGGAGAATAAAGGAAATATTTAAATTAGTCGTGAGCATAAAAAGAGTAAGGGTGGAGGTAGGGGGTAAATGTTTTGCATCTGGCTTCAATGCAATCCTTTATTATACCTCTTCTAATTATGAATTATTATTTTGGTTGTTATTGGAAAAATTGCCATCAATTGCTAAATTACTATACTTCAATCACGCCATGAAATGAATTTATTTGAACCGGCAGCAGTCACATTAATTTTGCCTTTGAATTTCCATAGAATTGCTGCTAAGCATAACAGCAAGGTCCACCTCTAGATCAAAGCGATTTTCAGCAATGCTTTCCTCCAGAGCCCAGCAGAGGTGGGATGATGGCAGAAGTTTTCATTACTAATGTCAAGTAGAGTCCTTGACCCCCCTTAGCTTTTGAGAATAAATCATGTCTTTGTCTACTAAGGCAGGGTTGTGTAGATATTGCATTGTTGCATGTATTTGTAGTAAAACAAATGGATGTTAATTATCAAGTGTTATTTGTAATTCACACAACTTCTTTCAAGTCTTTATTGGTTTATGACTCTAAACATGAGAACAAAAAGGTCTTACATTTTTAACCAGGATCCTAAAGCAAAGAGAAAAGAATACACTTTAAATTTACTTAAATTTAGGGGCCGGGCGGTGACGCTGGAGGTAAGGTGCCTGCCTTGCCTGCGCTAGCCTAGGACGGATCGCGGTTCGATCCCCCGGTGTCCCATGTGGTCCCCCAAGCCAGGAGCGACTTCTGAGCACATAGCCAGGAGTAACCCCTGAGCATCACCGGGTGTGGCCCAAAAACCAAAAAAAAAAAATTTACTTAACTTTAAAGAATTTACTTTAAGGGGCCAGAGCGGTGACTCAAGCTAAGTGACTCAAGTAAGGAGTCTGTCTGCCTTCCCTATGCTAGCCTAGGACAGACTTCCGGATCGGTTCCCAGCATTCCATATGGTCCCCCAAGCCAGGAGCATTTCTGAGGGCATAGTCAGGAGTAATTCCTGAGCATCACTGGGTGTAACCTCCACAACAAAAACCAAAACAGAACAACAAAACAACAAAATAAAATAAACAAAGAATTTACTTTAAAAAATATTTACTTCCTGGAAGATTTCTAATTTCAAAAGAAGAGAGTTTGAATGGACAATAAAGCAAAAAGAGTCTTCCAATGATCATATTCCATATTGATTTCACCGTCATAAACTGATATCCAAACAGAAGTTGACTTGCATTCTTACAAGTGGAATGAGTTCATAATATCTACTCCAGATAGTAGGTATTTGATGCATCAGATTATTTATATGTATAGGGTCTCTTTTTTTTTCTTCAGATGAAGCAAAGCAACAGAGTTCCAGAGAGATAAACAGACAGGGTGCACAAAGCATATCTCACCAGCATCAGAGGCTGTCCTTGAGATGTCAGGATTTCTACTGTGCCTGCATCCTTATGCAATCAATTTAGTGGTTAGACCACATTTACTCTTGGAAGCAAGGACATAAATTATTGTACTGATACTTTCTTATGTTGACTATGAATTTAAATAACATTTTGATATATTTAAGTAAGATAGTATCATTACATTTTATTTTACTGCTTATTTCCCTCTTTTAAACTTGACTAATAGACAATTAAAATTATTTATGTGACTGACAATATATCTCTACTGGATGCTGTTAATCAAACCTCTTATCAGACTTTAAAAGTTGTCTCAAAAATGTGTTTTTCCTAAAAAATAAACATCAAAAAATGAGGAGAGAAAAGGAACAGACACTTTTCTAAAGAAGACCAACAGAAGGCCAACAAACACATGGAAAAATGTTCATCATCACTTATCCTTAGGGAAATCCAAATCAAGACAGCAATGAGATATCATATTACACCAGTAGGGTAACACATATCAAAAATACTGGGAAGAATCTCTGTTGGTGAGGATCTCACTAAAGACTTGAAATCAACCTAGATGCCCAAAAACAGATGAGTGGATCAGGAAGATGTGGTACATATATACAATGGAATACTACATAGCTATAAAGAATAGTGCAATCATACAATTTGCAGCAACATTGATGGGACAAGATGCTAAAGGCGTCCTGCGTCACAGCAGCTCTCATGGGGGTAAAGTCCTCATGAGAAGAAAGCGGGAGCACAGGCAGACGAACGGGATAATATCGAAATAATAATAACCACACACAGAGTATATGGGGTCAACACATTCTGGCAGGAGTGTGACGACTTTATTCTCGAGACAGAGGTTTTTATAAGGGTAAGCCAGTCACAGGTGTTAAAGATATTAATTATCGTAACAAAGCAAACAGTTTTATTTTTTTTTTATCAATTTAACTTCAATTTTGCCCCAGAACTTCAGCTGCAAGAAAGAAAAACTTCTCATTCTTTTTACCATTTGCATGGTACCCCAGAAGAATCTATGCACTCCCTTAATTTCATACTAGATCCTAAACCCCATTTTAACTGTTTAAACAGTCTCACGTCTATTTTGCTTTTTAGAAACTATCTTAAGGTCCTTTTATCAACACCTTTCTTTGTAAGATAAAGGCAATTAGGGGTTTCTTCAAGTATTTTTGAGCTATTTAAAGGATGTTGACAAGAGGGTCAAAGTTCTATCTCATACTGCTCAGTCATTACACACATCACCAAAGCCAGTTGTTATTAGATGTTATCTCACTAAGCAAGTTAAAGTACAGGAGCCAACAAGAGGTTGGCCTCTGCTTAGAAGAACAGAGCCCTTGTGTAAACAGGTCAATGAAAAATAAGATCCAGTCCCCAAGTGGCCACTAAGGAGATGAGGGCTGAGCTGATCTTGCTCCTAGCTAAAACAACCAGACATGGACTTAAGGGAATAAAACCTACTAAGCTGAGCTATACTTGTTCAATATCATAACACCTAAGTTTCCCTTATATTATGACCAAGTTGATCAAAGGATGAACAGCAAACTGTGGGCCCCTGTACTATTTGACCACCCACAACTGTATTGTCATCCTCTCTGATGGAGAACCCAGACTATAGAAAATTCTGATTCATGATGAAAGAAGAGATAAAGACACTTAGCAATGCATGCCATTCGTTTTTTTTATCTACTTTACTCAAGTCTGTCTCTAAATTTTTAAGTGTCTGCTCAATTTGATGAGTGACAAGATAAAGAGATCAAAAAACCTACTCTGCCACCCCACACCCCAGTGTTTTCTAATAACAAAAATAATTTCTAGATTTCTGAAATAAAACTGAACTCTGCTTCTTTTCCCTAATACCAGCTCCCTTCACTGATTTCTTCATCTTTATCCAGGATACCTCTCTCTCCCCTATGCATAGATTACTACTGGATTATTCTCTTTCATTTTATCCCACTCTTTTCACTTTGCATAGATTACTTCTGGATTATTCTCTTTCATTTCATCCCACTCTTTATCACTTCTGATGGAATTATTGTATTGACTACTTAACTGAAACATTAGTTCCAATTTTACCTTAATTTTACCAGTATGGCATATCCCCTCACTAGAGATCAGAGCTTCTCACCTGCCAAAGAAGACTTCATGGGCAATGAGATCCTATAGGACAATGTTAGAATCAGCAGACCTCTTCCTAGATCAACCTGCAAGCCTAATAAGGAAGAACATTCAGGAGAGAGAAATTTGATAGAAATAATGAATCTGATATTGAAGTAGCATCAATTGTGTGTCTTTTTTACTTATATCTGTGCATTAATTTTTGGATGGAAATTAAAATTTTGTGTTTCTGTTTTTCTGTTTTAATTTGGCACTGTAAATTACAACATCTCAGGGCTATCCGGTTGCTCTACCATATTCACCTCCAGAGTATCAACATCTCCCTATCACTGTGTAAATGTCCCATCACCTACCCTCACATACCATTGCCTCAGCAAACTCAATTCAATTCTCTTTTGGTCATTTTTATTTCCTTAAAATGTATATTTTTAATCACACTTCAAAAGAGATTAAAGTGAAGAGGAAGAATGGTTGCTTGAGAATCACATATGTGATTAAGCATAGATTCTAACCATGTTACGTTGACCTGATTTCATTTCTACTATGCCTTGCTTCTCCCAATCTAGGCAACAGAGCACAGGAGTGTTGTTATATACATAACTACATTCTCTGTGCTTAAAATGGGGTCTGATAAATAGTAAGCACCCATTAGTCTGTGTAAGATAGAATAAGTGGTGTAAAGGCACAAGAATGAGAACTAGTAATATCAAAAGAGCTATGAATTTTTGTAGCAAAAATTATGTAAGAGTCAGAGATATAGTATAGGGAGTTGGACTCTTGCCTTTTGTGCAGTATATGCAGGTTTCATCCCCAGCACTGCATATGGTCCCCCAAACACTACTACATGTTATCTCTGAGCACAGAGTCAGGAGCAGTCTTGAAAACCACAGGTTAAGACCAAAAACAAAATTACAAAACAACCCCCCCCAAAAAAAACCCAGAATGAACATGAAATGAAAGTTGGGCACAGACTGCAAAAAACTTTGAATGTCTGAATAAAAAATAAAAATTAATGTGCTTAGGTAAGGAGAAAAACTAGTTTTTTTTTTAAATTAATGAACCCTCTTTTCAACAGCTGTACACTCAATCTGTTATATAGTCTTAGATGAAAAACTAACATCAAGGGCAGGCAGTACCTGAGAAAATTTCATATCTTGTTAAAAGTCTCTTTGAGTACTCCTTCTCAAGCAAGACATGAAATTACTGATTTTTGCTCTACCTTTTCTGATTTGCACAGCCCTGCCCTTTTGAGAGTCACAAATGTGCAATTGTCATGCTGCCATTTAGTCTTCTAAAATATTGATTTCAAATGCGAATTTCTATCTTAACTCATTACCTTCAAAAGGAGAAGTGTGGTAGGAGAAAAAATCATATTTCCCTACCCTTTGCTCTGAGTCCAAAGCCATTCAGGAGCTACTGGCATTTCAATCTAAAATTTTTTTAGAAATAGATAAACTGAGACATTGTATGATGATATTCCATATGCAAGGAATAATATTCCTGAGGCTGCAGGCTGTGCTTCCTATAGAGAGTTAAGGACCACCCATGTTTAGTAGAATTCATAGCTATTCTATAATTCTCTTCTTCCTCTATTTCTTCTATCATCTCCCTGGAATCTCCTGTGATCCTAACAAACTCCAAACTATTTTCTTAAAAAGCACCCCATTACTTTAATTGCTACATGTAAAAGCTTGTCTAGGACTAATGCCCTATACCCCTTGTCAATTTACTTTAAAGGAACTTTTATCAAGACATTTCTTCCATTAAGTTTCATAATTATTTTGATTCCCACTCCTCTCTTTGATCTGGTCTTGCTATGGTCACTAAGTATTTTCTTTCTCCTCACTTAGAGTCCTCCCAAGTTTACAGCCCCTTTGAACTATGTTTCTTAGAAATCACATCTACTCTTGCACTTCCCCTTGAAAATGTGTTTAGGTCCAAATATAGATGACAACTTCCTTGGGCTCCAGACCCAGAATGAGATCATCTCCACTGAGATCCCCTGAGTGATATGCAAGGACAGAAGATTCATTTCTCAGTCAGTGATCCTTCTTCTCTCCAGTAATTCAGAATTGAAACTCTAGGTACAATTTTGACTCTTAACAATGACTGGAATTAAAATATTGACAAAACCTTGTCGATTCTCATTTTAGCCTTTGCTAACATTCTAGTCATTTTCTGTCTCCACTTTAAATACCAATGCACCCATAATGCTGTATTCATGTATGGCTTTTCCAATGCTGCCATGTTACTGTTATGAACATCTTTGTTTGTTAAACATGCTCATGTCCTAGGAAAGTCCCTAAGAATGCAAAGTGTTATGAGACATGATCATACAATTTGAATAAAGGATTTGTAGATGAGACAACAGAGGACCTTTAGACTATTTTCTATACCCTAGCCCCCTTCTGTCAATAATAATGTTTGTGCTTTCTCTAGAGTCTTCTTCCTCTGAACCTATAAATTTCCATCTCCAGATGCTATCTCTGATAGGTAATTGGTAATTAGAACATTCACCTGGCTGACTTCACCATGTGTAAATGTGATCAAGTTAGGTCATAACATCTGCTGCAACTACTGAAAAAGATGTGTCTGGAGCTGCCAATGATGAGATTCGTCAGCTGAGGAGGAGACTCTGTGAGAGTAAAGTCTAACAAATCAAGAAAAATCAAGTCACTAGAGTTGGAGGACTCTTTCAAAGTTTTCAGTTTTATGACACACATTGGGATCTAGGATTCTAAAATATGTTTACTATTTTAGTGTCTCAGCTCCATGATCACCAAAAGGAGGAAGAATTACAATTCCATGTCTTTGAACTACGTAATCACATCTGAGCCAATTGCAGCCACAAAGTTATTTTTTGGACATATAGAAAAACTAATATTTGCCATGTATAAAAATGCATGAGATCACAGAGAAGAGGAAAAAATTGTGTATATCCTCTAAAAGTGGAAAGCAACAGAAAAAGTACAACTTCACAAAAGTTAAGATTTGAGTCAAATCAGTAGGCAAAAAGCAAAGGTTCAAAGGTGAAACCATTAAAGTCATAGGCATACTCAGTGGGTAGAATGCGATAAAACCTGGGATCATAATTGCCAGTTCGAGAGCATTCTTTTTTGTTGTTGTTTGTTTGGGGGTTTTTTTGTTTTGTTTTTGGGCCACACCCAGTGACACTCAGTGGTTATTCCTGGCTGTGCCCTCAGAAATTGTTCTTGGCTTGGGAGAACATATGGAACACTGGGGGATTGTACCCAGGCTGTCCTAGGTTAGCGAATGCAAGACAAATGCCCTACCTCTTGTACCAGTGCACCAGCCCCAAGAGCATTCCCTTTTCTAAAAGGAACATTTCTAGAAGGAACATTCCAAAGAACAGCAATCTGTATGCTGTTTCCAGATCTCATCCAGGTCAATTCTTGTGTTCAGTTTTGGCAAGAGGGGCCAAAACAATGGCACAAGTGGTGAGGACATTTGCCTCGCATGCACTAAGCTAGAACAGAACACGGTTCAATCCCCTGGCTTCTCATATGGTCCCAAGCCAGGAGTGATTTCTGAGCACATAGCCAGGAGTAACCCCTGAGGGTCACCAAGTGTGGTCCAAAAGGCAAATAAGAAAACAAAAAGAAAAAGAAATATTTAATGGTGCTAGAGAGACAGTACAAAGATTAAGGTACTGGTCTTGTATGCTTCCAACTTTGGTTCAATCCTAGTACTACATGGATCACCTCCAGGAGGTACCATTGAATACACATCTGGGAGTAGCATCCAGAACGACGGGTGTGGCTCAATCTCCCTACTCTCAAAAAATGAAGAAATAGAGAATTACTTACTAAAGCTTTCCATTAACTAAATCATAAAGCCTAGTGAAAAACTGTTATGGCTTGGAAACCACTGAACTACAATGTCTTGCATAGTGCTGGCACAAAAATGTTGTTCACAGAACTGGTGCCATATCTCTGTGGTTTTCTGAGGTGTTTCAGAATATGTATACCAGATAAACCTTATTTTGCTAAGTAATTTTTCTAAGTATTTTTCTAAAGTAATTCCACAAAGGATTTTTCCTAATTCTTAGACAGGAAATCTGGGGAAGGAGTATGTTCAATTCATGCCCTTCCCTTCCCTCTGGAAACTCAGTGGAATCTTCTGAGATCCAGAGACAGGTTGTCACCAACTTTCCTCCCTGCCCATCTGTGATCAGTGCATCTAAAGAAAAAAAAGCCATGTCAAAGACTAGTAAGTGCCTTTAGCCAGGCTACATGTCACCCCATTTAGGTGACTAACAACTTCCCAAATTCTCTGCAGCTTGACACTCCTGTTTTGAGAAGATTGCAATTTAAAATTATCTCCATCTTGGGATGTTTGGTTAATATCTTCCATTATATATAATGGAATATCTACCATTATATATGCTTTATAGCAAAGAGTATCTTTCTCTTTAATGACCATATAAAGAAAGCCTGACCCAGATTGATCATTCAAAATATTTAGAACTTGTGGGAAGAGCTTTTGAGGAGGGGTCATACCAGGAAATGTTCAAAGATTGTTCTTGGCTCTGCACTCAGAAATCATTTCTGTTCATGCTCATGGCACCATATGGGATGCCAGGGATTGGAGATCAAATCAGGGTTGCCCACATGCAAGATAAGAGCCTGATTAGCTGTACTATATTCCAGCCCTATAACTTTGATTTGTTTTTTTCATTTGTTTGTTTTTGTCTTTGGGTCAAAAAGGCAGCTCTCAGGGGTTAATCTTGTCTCTGTGCTTAAAAAATAGCCCCTGGCAGGCTCAAGGAATCATATGGAATGCCAGGGATCAAACGCTGGCCTGCTGCATGCAAAGTAAATGCCCTGTGCTATCACTCCAGCTCAAGTCTGATAACTTTGAATGAATAAAGAAAAGCAACATAAAGATGAGCTGGAGAGTTTGGCCTCAGTGTTTCAAGTTTCTCTCGAACAGCCATTTTGTGGAATGATACAGCATGAGAATTCAGACCAATCTGAGAACCATGGCCACAATCACTTGACCCAGAGACTTCCTGGCACCTCTCCCAAACTTTAAATTACATGAGGACCTACATGCAACCGGAACTCTGATGTCTGTGACCATCTGCGTTGTGTCTCTTTTTTTGAAGCTGATTAGGAAGACACATGAATGAAGCTTAAAATAGATGATATCGATCTCACTCCTTTTTAGTTCAGTTCACCCCCTTCCCTAACTCTGTGTCAGATGCGATGTATGCTATTGGCATATACAGTGCTATTTAAAAATCTACTTGCATGGAAGACTGTACAGGAATTCAAAACAACAAGCAGGTTAGAGCTTTTGATCTGTTTATTATGGAAATAAGCTAAAAAGGAGAAATGATTCAGAGGGACAAAGGAGCCAGAGTTGATACCTAGGATAGAGGAGAGTTCTGCAACCAACAGGTTGAGATCAAGCTTCTAAGTTATTGAATGCAGACACAATGCTGTCTCTCTGCTGCTTCAGGATCTCCGTGGTCTCCCCATTGCCCTTAGCAGAAGTGCTCAGCTGCCACTTTGGGACATATTCAAATATTACAATTATCTATATGGTGCCAGTGATTCATTATTAAATTTATAAATGTAATTATTTTTTGGAAATAAAAAATAATCCTAAAATACTATGACTATCTCACTCTGCATTCTTGGAAAGGAAATAAAGCAGATAATAATCCTAGCATACAATCACTGTACCAGACTCCAAGGAGAACAGGAAGGGCAATGTGACTGAATGTAATAGTAAGTGTGATTGCAAATGAGACCACTGATTCAGACAAAGCTCCATGTCCTCAACATGGACATGAGACTCTCTGATCTTGGATCTAGCACTCTGGCAACATCTCTTCCTCTCCTACAAATCTAGAAAAATCCATTGGGTTTTTTTTCTTTCCTTTTGCTTAAGAGCAGTGACTTTTCTTTTTCTGTCATCAACAATATTATCACTAGTGGGAGTTTCTTTGTTCTCAGTAGCTTTTTCATCTATTGTCATGTGAGCCAAGGAGCTCAAAACCATTTCATCCCCTCTCTGATTTGTTTCTTTTCTCATCCCACTCCAGGAAGACTCAGAAAATATTTGCAATTTGTAAGTATGAGCATAGGTCTATTTATATTTCTATGATATATGAGTGCAGTAGACAATTTGTGTGTGTGTGTGTTTTGTTTTGTTTTTTTGGGGGGCGAACTTGGCTATGCTCAGGTTCTATGCTTAGGGATCACTACTGGTGAGCTAAAGAGACCATATGTGGTGTTGGGAATTAATCCCAGATCAGTCACATGCAAGACAAGAGCCCTACCTACTGTATTATCTCTTCAAGTTTATCTTTTTCTTTTATTATTTTTTATATTTTATAAATTTTATTTAAACACCTTGATTACAAACATGATTGTGGTTGGGTTTCAGTCATGTATATAACACCCCCCATCACCAGTGTAACACTCCCATCACCAGTGTCCCAAAACTCTCTCCTCTCCCATTATTTTCTAATCTTCTCTACATCCCTTTCTTCCACTACCCTTTCTTCTATTATACCTGATTTTCAGAAAACCCTTTAATTGTTTTCTACTGACTCATATCAGACTTAGAAACTTCCAAAGTCTTGAAATCATACTCAGCTTCCTTGACTTCTTATACCCCAAGTTATTCTCGGTTCACAGATTCCCTCTGCTACCTCTTTCCTCTTTATCCATCCTATCAGTTTTAAAGCACTTGTACTTGCTTTGATTCTTCTTCTTACATATACCCCCTAAGTATTTTTAGACAATCCTATGTTTTAACTGATTCCTCTATGACAATTCTCAAGTGCAAATTTCTCTTAAACTCCATCTTTATTTTTTCTTTCTTTTCTTTTTTTTTTGTTTTGTTTTGTTTTTGGGTCACACCTGTCAGTGCTCAGGAGTTACTCTTGTGTTTGCACTCATAAATCATTCTAGGCTCAAGGGATCATATGGGATGCCAGGGATCAAACCCTGGTCCATCTCGGGTCCACTGCATGCAAAGCAAATGCCTTACTGCTGTGCTATATCTCTGGCCCCAGAGTGAAACTACTTATCTTTAATAAGGTAGTTCTAAAAATATGTGGCTACGATAATGTGGCTAGGATAATTAAAAGGTACTGAAAATTAAAAACATACAAAAGACTTCATAAAAAAAATAGTAATGGGGCCAAATCGATAGCATAGTGCTATGGCTTTACCTTACACAAGGCTGATCCAGGATAGACCTGGGTTTGATCCCCAGCATCCTATATGGTCCCCCAAGCCAGGGGCGATTTCTGAGCACATAGCCAGGAGAAACCCCTGAGCGCTAACAGGTGTGGCTCACAAACCAAAAAAAAAAATAGTAATAAGAAATGTAAAATACAATCAATTAATTTAAATTGATTATATATTAAAATTGTATATTTACTGAATTAAAATGAAATATATTAAAATTAAATTGAAATTTATTTCTTTACCTAAGCCAACTAGTAATTTGTAAACCATATTTGACTCACATTGAATTCTCATGAAATGATACTAATATAAACCAGTTTTCTCAACAGGAATTTCCAAGGGTACAATAGGTAAAATCATATAAATGGGAGGAGAAAGTTATGAGATGAAAGTAGGGATCAACTGATAGAATGGAAAAGAGGAGCATTAAAATAAAGAGAGAGAATATGAACCCACCATCTGAAAATAGTTAGCAAACACTGCTCAAGACATACCACTTCCTACTCTCATTTGCCTGATATCATTTGGATGTCCAAGGGAATCTCACCTTTAATACAAAAAGTTCTAATCAATGTCCTAATTCTGTATGCTTCTATCCCATATGATAACAAGTATAGTTATTTTCAGTCACCTCAATACCTCTGGTCATAGTAAAAGTCTCCTCATCACTTCTCTTACCCCTCATATTCCCCTCATCACTTCCCTTACCACTCATTCCTAATCTTCCACTCTAGAAATCTCAGGAATTATACATATGTTGAATATAGGGAGTGAAGAAAAGAAAAGACTCAAAGATTAATTTCTAGCTTATTAATTAAGCAGCTGGGAAATTATGGTGTCATTTATTAAGAAGTCAGAACAAAAGAAAAAACATCTGGAAGTGCGTGGAAAAGGGAAAAATCAAAACTTTGTTATTATTCAACTAGAACCATTGTCCTAGAAGCTGAAGCACAACACCTTGTTTTCACCTTCTTAGCTAGAGTTATCCTTCCTGTTCATGTATTATTGTCAATCCTGACTCTTGATCATTTTTTTTTATTAGTACATGTACCATTGTGGATGGTTTTGGCACTGCACATGGATGACCATGCAATGGCCTTTACTCAGTTTCTTGTGTGATTCATTTTTATTTTAAATGTTTACTTCTTTCTCTAGCTCTCTCTCTTGTTTTCCTGCAGAAACAGTTAAATCCAGTTCTGAAAGAGAATTGGATGGGATAACTCTGTATATGGGAGCTGTCTGAGCTCCTTAGATCATTATAACTTCTACGTTAACCCTGAGTGAGGTTTGCAACAGCCCTGCCCCAGAATCTAAAACAGGGATTCTTTGTTTTCTTATAGACTCCTTTTTCTGCGCAGACCAGTTCCAGTTGAAAAGACCTCTTCACTCTACTTTTGACTGCGAAGAATCCTGACCAAAATAGGACACAGTAGAAAGGAGAGTTCAGGCCACCCCTGCTCCCTGAATTAAGCTAGGTCTTGGTTTTGTTAAATCTAACTCTGCCCAAGGTGATCTGTATAAGCCTTAAACAATAAAAAGGAAATCCTTTACCCAGAACACTGGATTCTGGCACTGAGACAATATGGAGTCTCCTCCTCCTCCTTTGAATGCTTGGTTTTGCTATTCAGAATGAGGCCTATCTCTTGGGCCTTCAGGCACATTAATGTGGAGAAAAAATGCATATCTTGGTTTATGCAGCAAGTAGCTTCCTAACAACTGTATGTAAATGGTATGTGAATACCATTTTTAAAAATTGAGTCCCATTTCCCCACTGACCATGGCAATCTGCTAAGGATGCTTTTGCTTCCCTTTTGATTTATCTCCAATTGGCAACAGAGAACTATAATTCTCACTTCACATTTCTCTCCTTCCCAAGTGGCTCATCAATCAATCAACAAAATTTCCATTCAGAGCCTATTATGTGTAAGGCATTGTTCATGATCTGTAAAGAGAATGGGGAATGTACTGGAGGCACTAGGGGAGCCTGCTATCTGTGAATCCTCAATAAAACTGTGCGAATAGCCAACCTCTTATTTATCGCTTCTGTAAATTCATATTTTCTATCAGGTTTTCCCAAAGAAGTGCCCATGTGTACTGAGCAGCCTATCTAGGTTACCATAGAAATAGAGAATCATAAAAGGATGTTTAGAAATGTAAGTGCTTCCATAAATCCTCAGTAACAGCGGTTACAATTGTTTGCAGCAATAATCAGGACTATTCATGGTGTGTTCCAAGAAATAGGTACAAATAACTCACCAATCTTCAACTCATAGAAAAAGAAAGAACAAACTTGGAAAAAGTCATTAGTATGTTTTAAAATCAATTATGTTCAAGCCAACAGAATTTCACTTTATGAAGAAAGAGATACGTTCCACAACAGAAAAGATCTCAGGTCAAATGACGATCGTCTTTGGTCTATCTTTCTTCCAAACTTTTTATTTCATATGACACTGAATAGAATTGATGACCTGCTTCAGCAGCTTCTACTCAGTCTAGGAAAAAATCCAAATTCTTTTTACTTATTCATGAACTCCTTGTCTCCACTACAGATTCTGAAGGAACTTGCCAAAGATTGTGTAGCAT
>PVKC010017148.1:0-20363 GCA_004027635.1 Crocidura indochinensis
TCTGTGTGAGTCACTCAGAATGTGATGATTCATTATAGTACCTCAAAACAAGAAATTTTCTGAAGTTTCAAGGAGAAAATGTTTTCTTATCTTTTCTATTTTTATAAAGTAACTTCACACACACACACACACACACACACAGACACAATGACACTTCCTTTCTCCCTCCCTTTTAGACCCTGTGGTTTGCTGTATTGTTACTGAGAGGTATTGTGCTTATCACCTTACTGTCAGCTATTCTTATAAGTAATAAAATATTCTTCTGTGCGCACTAATTTCTAAAAAATTAACTTTCTCCTTCACCAAATGTAACATTTAAGATCATTAATCTTAAATATTTCCTACACAAATTATTTCTCAAGAAAATGTTTTTTTTCTTGCTTCTAGAGATTAATCTTGAGTATTTTGTAGATGTTTACCTTTTATTCAAGTAAATAAAAGAAGGAATGGGAGACAGTAGAACCATGCCAAGCATGCATTCAACCCAGGTCCCATTTTTGACACTACCTGCTCCCCCAAGCATCCACAAGTGCAGATCTAAAGGTCTAAGCACTGTCCTGTGGCCCAGATAATCCTTGGTGGCACGATCCTGAGCCAAATTGGATCTTTAAGAATTTGAATTAACCTTCTTGCCTAGTTGTCTAAATAATCAGAGAACTTCTGACCTCCTGTACACTGGTTGGGAACTGCCTCCCCAAGTCAGAGTGGTAATAAAAGGTTACAACTGCACAAATGAATTTTTTAAACTGCTTCTAAATTTTTAAACTGTTGCTTATTATTCCATCTACCCCATCAAAACTTACAGTACCATTCATGATAATTTTGGGATCTAGATAAACTTCACACTATAATTCATTACCAAAAACTGTTAAAGTTACAGTCACATACTTCTTGCTCCTAAGATCAGAACTGGATGTGTTGAGTTAGCAAGCCAATCACCTGCTGCTTTCAAAAGACCTGGCATTATAGTGTAACCAGATTGTCAAGGTTCACCTAGGGGATTACTCACTAAATCACAAGTTTAAAGAAAACAATTTAGAGTTACCCAAGAGGAAACAACACACTTACTTATCTCAAAACTCTCCACACAGACTATTAAATTTTCCATAACCAAATTTATTGCAGGTCTGAGAAAAAAAATATGTGATGTTTCTGCTGTACATTTTTTGATATTTGAAACTGCCTTTTATAAAGAAGCTTAAAGTGTACCAGCAATTCCCTATTTCTTCCGAAAGATCATTTTTTTTCCATTTGGGAAAATTACATGGTCATCTATTTGTTCTAAAGTAAAAGCACGCTCAAAATACAGGGCCTGAGTTAAACTAGGTAATGCCTCTCACTGTCAAGATATTTTTAAACACTATATTTGATATCATCAAGCTGTTTGAAAATTATTTTGGTTCTGGTTTCTGTGACATTTTAAAATCAATAAAGAGAAGTACTCAAAATAGGGAAAGAAAAAAAGTGAAGATGTACAAAAGCCATTTAACACTGTCTAAACTAAATGCACATCTGAATGTGAAATTGTTATTAACATTGGTAAAAAAAAAAACTTAAAAAATATTAACATTTTTTATGCATTTGGCAGCTGTCAATTAAAGGTACAATAAAGGAATTTAGAAAACAAGCAGAATTCAACCAGATAGATTTGTTTTAGTCAACATTTACAGATGCTAAAAGGAAAGCATGTTTTGTTTGACATGGGCACCTCAATTCACATTCCTTTCCATCAACTGAAAAAGAAAATACATGAGGATATCAACTGTGAAATGTCAGCATACTAAGTAGACTATATAGTTTGTGTGTTTCTTGATATGAAAAGGAAAGATCTCAGTGAAGGCTATTTGAAAGTCCATCTTCCACAGAGCTATACTGTACTTTCCTGTATTTTTTTAAAAGCTACTCAGAGGGGATGTGCAGAGAGCAGAATCACTATCTCAATACATCGGCCATCGCCACCCACAGCTGTTCATCAGAATGCCACTGAGGATAGGATGCACTAAAGAAAATGAATTTGGAAATAAAAAAAGAAGAGTTTCAGAATTTAAACAAGAAAAAGAAAATAACTGGAGTAAATGATATGGTTACCTTATCCCATGAGACATTCATGCGAGAATGAATAGTGTAAGAATTATTTTTACTAAGCCTACACATAGCTATGAAATATAAAAGAAGGGTCTAGATCTTTTGTTGTGACTATCAAAGAGGGGGAAATGAGCAAGTCGAAAGTGACAGTGCTAGAGGCAGATAATGAAAACTTGAAATTGAAATGGTGATAAACTCTGTGTGCAAGTCCTGTAGATTAGATGAATATTTATTACAGTTACATTTTGGATTCTACTAAAGAGCACATACCATCATAAAGAATAATTTTTAAAGGCCTTAACTCTTCATTTCAAAAGAAATGAGAGCAAAAGGAGACAGGATCTATGTGGATGAATCTGAATTCATGAATATCAATAGGCACAATATCTAACGATGTTTCTCAAACCAAAGCACCCCGTAATCACTTCCCAGATTTAACAAACTGATACCAAGCCATATATACAAGATCACTTCACACACAAATATCTCAGTCATCTCTGAAAAGAAATCAGAAAGATATTACACATCATAAAGTACAAATGAAAAAAAAAAGAAAAATGTAACAAACTACCCAGAGTGACTGAACATCGTAATGTGAACGATGTGTAATATTTAGCCAAAATCCTTCTATCCATAGCAGGTACTTCGATTTTACTTAGAATTTTAAGATGGCTAGAGACTTTGAAGGCAGAATACTTGTCATTTGAATATATTTTGCCTTTAAAAAGATTGTTTTGATATATTGCTACACAGAGTCAAAATAAGCGGGTACCCAAGTACAACATGAGCTTTCAGAAAGACATATTTTCAATAATGACCTAGCCAAGTGTAAGGCTGTGGAAGATATATTGAGGTTTGATTTGATGGTTTGCTCAAATTAAATCAAAAAGGAAAAAGAAGGGCAGGAAATGAAAAACTAAAACAAACAAATACATAACTCTTTACATTGTATCAAGATATGGGCATTTGTTTTTGCATAATCAAAAGTGGATCGATTGCTTAGATGGAGCATATAAATCATCTATTTTAGTCTATCAATGACATTTGGACTAAAATTTACAGTTTATAAAGTGACTTGAGAAATATTCAAGTATATTTTATAACACATTAGAGATCAATACAATTAGAATTTACAATACAATTACAATTTAATACAAATTAAATTGTATTTTAAAACACATAAAACAGAAAATAAAATCTAAAAATATGTATTTGTTTTTTCTTCATCACCTGGATCACCATTGTTTTTATAATAAATCTGATTTCATTTATCAACTCTTCCTCCCTACATTAACATGCCATCCTATTTTTTCAGAACAGGAACACAAAATACACTCCATGTTTTTATGATAAAAATTGATATGTAAATTGATGACAGAAATAACATCAGAAGACAATACATTCAATATTTTGCTCCCTTGCCCATTTAAGGGGGAAAAATGTCTGTCTTGCTGAAGCTCTTAATTAGCTAATCTCCCTAACAGGTAAGTCAGTATTGTTAAGTGCTGCTCTGGTTTCAAAATAATTACCTGAAAATGAATGCCTGGGGTTGGATTAACTATTGCCTCATCAGCATTCAGCACTATTGCTAAAGCATAAATTGAAGGGTGATGATATGAAATAGTGTAAAAATAAAAATATGTAAAAAATGCACTTTTTTTGTGTGTGGTTTTTGGGTCATACCCGGCAGTACTCAGGGATTACTCCTGGCTCCACTCTCAGAAATCGCTCCTGGTAGGCTCAGGGGACCATATGGGATGCCGGGATTCAAACCGATGACCTTCTGCATGAAAGACCAAAGTCTTACCTCCATGCTATCTCTCTGGCCCCCACTCTTTTATTTTTTTTTTTTTTTTTTGGTTTTTGGGCCACACCCAGTGACGCTCAGGGGTTACTCCTGGCTATGCGCTCAGAAGTTGCTCCTGGCAGGCACAGGGGACCATATGGGAACCAGGGGATCGAACAGTGGTCCATCCTAACGCAGGCAAGGCAGCAGGCACCTTACCTCCAGCACCACCACCCGGCTCCCCACTCTTTATTTTTTAAATCTTGGCACTGATTAGCTTCTCCCCAGATACTATTCCATTGCACTCTTAGTGTTGGTCACATAAAAGTCACATACTTAAAACATACTTGTCTGACATAAACTGTGCATGTTTCTGGCTTTCCATGTAGAGAATATTAAAGTTTAAAGGGCACTAGAACCACTTAAGGAGCTTATTAAAAGTTAAGAATCACAATACTCAAAATTTTCTAATTCATTGTTTGTAGTTTGGTGGCCCAGAAATTACTGAACACATTCATGGGATTAGTGAAATGTTATCCTAGGGTGCGGTGCACTAAAGATACCTCTACATATCAAATGAAAAAAAAAGGGGGGGGGGGGTTCTGCATATGCCCTTCACCCTCAATGGCAGAAATTCAGACATAAATTTACCTGACAGTCCACTGTGCATGAAATGCAAATGCCAATCACTCTGAGCTAAACCTTGCAATACCTCATCTCTAGAATTACTTTTCCCATATTTGAACCATACTGATGACTTCTTCCTACATTGGCATGTGTATTTTTGTTCAAACCAATGATATCTAATTATAACTATTTTGTGATAATAAGCCTTCAAATTGACAGTGGATACATGCCTTCAGGTAGACACACCCGATTTCGGTCAGCCACAAAACCAGTGAAAATGCTCTGAAGGAGGGCTGAGAGATAGATGTAGGGCGTTTGCCTTGCATGCAGAAGGACCGTGGTTCGAATCCCAGCATCCCATATGGTCCCCCGAGCCTGCCAGGAGTGATTTCTGAGTATAGAGCCAGGAGGAACCCCTGAGCGCTGCCAGGTGTGACCCCCCCAAAGAAAAAGAAAGAAAATGCTTTGGAGTTGTAGCATGATTTGGTTGTATGTTGAGATGAAAGAATTTGAGCCATTTGGGATTTGGGTAACACTGCAGATTATTATAAAAAGTAAAGGAAAATAAAAATACTGAATAGAAATGTCAAAGGACACACTGTTTTCTAATTAATAGGTAAATACAAATAATTAATTCAAAATACATTAAACCTCGAGTAAAAAAGGGAAAGATTTCCGTCCCCCACAACATTTGACATTCTGGTCCTATAAAAACAGCTATGTCACTATTTTTATTTCCAATTTTTTTCACTTGTTACTATCATCACATTATATATGTGTGTGTTTAATATTTATCTTTATTTATAAATAACTGACAGTTTTGTTTCCTTGTTACAAAAAATGAGGGACTTTTGGGACCTACCTGTTCTTTCTTTTCTCTTGCACTTCTACCTTAAACTTATTTCATTTGAGAAATCCTAGTGCTTGCCTCTGTGATGTTAAATTATTCATTAAACTTCTAGCTGAATTAATCATCTAAGATTGTATTCAAAGAAAATTAGCATAATACTTCTCAAAGGAAACATGTTAAATATGCTTATGTTTTAGGGCTGGTAAGGTATCACAAAGGTTGTGTGATTTTCATACTGAAATCCCAGGTTTGGTATTTGTTTATTTGTATGCCACATCTAATTGTACTCAGGGTCTACTACTGATTTTCTACTCAGACATCCTTCCTGAGAGAGCTCAGGGAATAATATGGAATTCAGGGGATGGTCATATCAATATCTGTTCATTTTAAGACAAGCTTTCTACCCACTACACTACCTTTCAGACCTCAGAGTCTCATGTTTGATCCCTGTATGTACATGTATAACTTATTTTACATGTTATCTGAACAATTATTATAAATATAAAACTGTAAAGGAATCCTTTGTTAACCATACATTTTAACTAAATCCTGATGAACAATATTTTATACGAATATTCTTGACTTCAACAAGTTTCACTAGATCTCACTATATAAACCCACTGGCAAACATAACTACTATTTATTTTGTAACGAAAAGACCCCTAAAGACATAGTCAGAATTATCATTTAATAGTTTCCAAATATATGTTCAAATGATTGTTTAATTAAGAGTTAATAATAATTGCCTTGTATAATTGAAGTTCTAATTGCTGATGCCAATTAATTTAGTTATCAAATTCTTACCATATTTATTGTTTTGTCACTAAGTTAAGGAATAAGCAGGTGACTCAAAGAAAATAGGACATAAAAGAGAAAGGATACTGAAAGTAATGAAGCGATTCCTCTCATGCAATTCCAAATGGACAACTTAAAATTTCCAAACCCATTGTGATTATTTACATATTGAGATACATAGCAATCACCAAAGTGTCACTATCCCACTGAAAGGTAGAAGAAATAGAAGAAGCAGAAACAGAGACAAATTTGATTAACTGGTCTTTATTGGGGGTGGGGGGTGCTGTGAGATGAGGTTTAACAGTCTCCTAGGGGCTGTGTCCACAATCTATAGTAGGATTATATAGTTTACATCTGGTGGGGAAAAAGGTCAGTGTTGACACATCCTTAGTCAACTTAAAAGTTGGTGGTGGGAATATTGCACTATTTATTGAAAGGTTTTTTTTTTTATGACTGAAACCCAACTACAATCATGTTTATAATCATGGTGCTTAAATAAAGATATTATTAAAAAAAAGAATCAAGAGATTTAAACTTTTACAATCTAAACTCAAAGGAGCCTGTTTGTTACAATGACAGGCCAGGGGGCAAAGGGTAGAATAGAATGCACTCTAGATCCATTGGTGGAGGGAGGTTGACACTGGTGGTAGAAAGGGTCCTGACTCATTGGATATCCAAAATTCAACTAAGAAGGACTTTGTAGATTCCAATTATTTTAATAAAATTAAATTTAAAAAAAGTTCCCAACTCCCCTACAAGCAGTTTTTATGGATTTTCATGGCAGCCCTTATCACTTATGATATGAACCATTATAATACTCTTATTCCCTCTGCAGTCAGTCCTCTTGATTTACAGCATAGGGAGACATTCGATGTTTTCAAGTCTATCTGGCCTGATGGGAATGGGAACTGTTTTTGTTTTTTCCCCAGCAAGTCTTACACCTTCTGTTAGAAAGCAGTGTACTCCAGAGTGGCAGCCCAATACAACACACACCATGGCATCTCAGGCTTCATAGCCTGAGCAAAGGGCAGGACATACATACCTGTTCTCCTAGGTAATCTTCCTCCTTTGGAATGTTTAAATGGGATGTACCCCTACTGCGGGTATGTAAGGGCAAGATAGAGGCCCTTTCAAGATCTCTTCTCAAAACATGTTAGCCATAAAAGAATATGAGACCCCAAACAGAGGGGAACTTCTGACAGCAAGGACTCTTATCCTAAGACATATCATATGACTCTTGCCAGAAGGTTGTGCTCCTCTGTCCTCTGACAAACTCTCTTTGCTATTTATTAATTTTGAACTAGTGCATCTGTGTGCACCCATGAGATATTTGTGTTGCTAAGCCTGTGGAACCCTTTATAAACCCTGTGTTTCCTCAGTTCTGGGTCCACGGATCAGCTTACTTAATCAGGAGGTGTCTGGGTATTAATAAAATCCCATGGTACTGGCATCACCAATTGGCAGTCCCTGTCTTTGGGGACGATGGACTACCCTTTGGCTTCTCTGACTAACACATCCACTTTCTCATCCAACCCCATTAGCATCCTCCTAATATCCACATATATTATTCCTAACCATAGTCCTTCACTTTACTGTGGACTTTATTATTTCCATTTTTTTGGTGATCCAATTGGTGATCCAAAGTTACACTTGTTTTCTATGCCTTTTATTGTATGCAAATAGAAATATTTTGACATTTTTCTTTGTATCCCATTTATCTTACTTTCTAATTGCTGTGGTTAGGACTTCCAAGAATATGTTAAGAATAATAAGAGTGAGCATTTTTGTCTACTATCTGATAGCAGAGGGGAGTTTCAGTTTTTCATTGTTGAACATGGTGTTACCAATCAAAGAGAAAGATGGTCTTTATTATACTAAAATAAGTTCTATCACAATTTTATAGACATGTTTTGATGTAAAAGAGCATTAAACTGTGTTTTAAAAGTTTCTCAAAAGCATTTTAAGAATATAGTAAAAGGTCAGACATGTTCCAGTCTGAGAATGAGTACTTCTATTTCTGAGTTTAAACAGAAATTTATCTCAAATTCTGCTAGACCTTTGTAATGCTATTCCACTTTTCACATGTAACATGTACCTATATTTCATAGATCAAATTATGCCCAATTTACTTGAAGTGCTTTTTAAAAGTTATTTAAGCCAAATGTTAAAGTGTTTCTAATAGTAAAGTTCATTGCATATATTGTCCAGCGATATGTGGTACCTGGTTTGCTGAGCCAGAAAAATTAGATGGACTACTGACTGGTGGCCAAAGCAATTTTATTAGGATTACTTCTGCATTTTATAACCTATTCTATTTTCTGATATATGTGACTAGATTCAGGTAGCTAAGGATAGCTAATCAGTAGGACTGATAAAGAATGGGAAAACAGGGCCAAAGAGATAGCACAGCAGTAGGGTGTTTGCCTTGCACAGCAGCCAATCCAGGACAGAGAATGTTGTTCAAATCACGGCATCCCTTATGGTCCCTCTAATCTGCCAGGGGTGAGGAGTAACCCCTGAGCACCATGAGTGTGACCCCAAAACAAAACTAAATAAAAAAAAAGAATGGGGAAACAAAGTTAAAAGAATGGCACCAAAACTAAAGATGTTACAAGTAAATGCACACTAAATATTTACATTAAAAAAACGTGGATTTTTGTCTGTTGAGGAGGCTGAGGTGAAATATTAGCATAAGAAAACCAAGGATATCTATAATGAAAGAAAGAAAACGCAGATACTAATATAAAGAGACAGAAGCCAGATGTTGCATAAGAAAACCCAGAGTGTTTATCTGATGTTGGTCTAATTTTTTTTTTTTTTTTTGGTTTTTGGGTCACACCCTGCAGTGCTCAGGGGTTACTCCTGGCTCCATGCTCAGAAATTGCTCCTGGCAGGCACGGGGGACCATATGGGGCACCGGGATTCGAACCAATGATTCGAACCTTTTGCATGAAAGGCAAACGCCTTACCTCCATGCTATCTCCCGGGCCCCTTTAACGATTAGATTGGGACATATTTTAACTATATGGGTATGTGTGCTAGGTCCTTGTCTTTTTGGACAGGCTGTTTCTCAGGCATTGCCTTATTTTCTGGAGTTTTCTCATAGATAGTCATACCAGGAATGCTGGGCTTGAGTCATGCCTGGAATCCAACAGTTCATAATTAATATTAGTCCTCATTCTCATTCCTCATTCTTCATCTTCGGGAAGATTTAGTAACTACTTATATTCACCATTAGATTATGCTCAGTAATTTTATTGTCTTAATAATCTTTCTAACTAAGGTAGAAAGAAGGTAGAAAGATTTCTACTCTAGGTACCTATTCTTCCATAATTCCTGAAAATGATAATTTTATTTCTGGGGTTTTGACTTTCAAAATTTCTGTTCTTGGAATTACATAATATGGTAATCACACAATAATTTTTTCAGATTCACTTCCCTCATTAGAAAATTGCAATTAATAATCCTCCACATATTTCAATGCCTTGGTAATCTATTTCTTTTTAGCACCATAAAATAAATATGTCATTATATATGTGTATCCAGCATGTTTATTTTTTTAAGAGATAAAGGCAATGAGGCTGAAGTGATAGTTCAGTGGTAGAGCATTTTCGTTGCACATGACTGACCCAGGATGGACCTCAGTTTGATCCCTGGAGTTCCATATTGTCCCCAAAACAGGATTACCGTATTTTCCGGCGAGTAAGACGACTTTTGAAACAAAAAATGTCAACCAAAAATGGGGGGTCGTCTTATACACCGAGTATATCCCGAAAAATGTTTCAATATGCCACTAAACAAAAATTGTCTGAATACTGCCACAAAAGAAATTTTCCAACTTGATCCTGCACCAATCACTGCAAGGCTGCTCGAACCGCCTCTCCAACTCATCCAATCCAAGCAGGCTTTTGATGCATGCAAATTAGACGATGTTCTGGATCCAAATCTACACTGTCAAAAGCCTGCTCAAATGGGCCAGAGTCAGAGAGGACGTCTATTACAGTATAACCTTTGAACCTTTGCTTGTTGTGATTGACTCACTGTGGTACATACAGTTGCAGCACAGGAATGTTCTGTCTGATACAGCGAATATAGGCCTAAACCTATGTTTTAACTGCAAAATTAGGGGGTCGTCTTATACTCCCAGTCATCTTATATGCAGGAAAATACGGTAATTTCTGAGTGAATAGCCAGGAGTAACCCCAGAGCGTCAATGGGTGTAGCCCAAAAACAAACAAACAAAAAAGGTTAAAGCAATGGGCACCTACAAATGGAGCTGAAGGGGCCTGATGCATTCTCAGCAATACTTAGCCAACTGGACTAATAGATCAATGCTAGAGTGATGCTGCTCAAGTTCTGCAGTGCCAGTTAACCAGGACCTACTGTGGCAGTGTTTGGGAACCTCCAGGTCACATCGAGAGATTAGTGGGGGGCGGGGGGGGCATGTAGTGCTGGGGAATCAAATCCAGGGTGATTACAATGGGAAAAAGCACCCTGCCCACTGTACTATGTCTCCAACTCTCTAGGAATTACTTTAATTGTTTTTACTACAGTATTTGTTTGCTTCATTAGCATCCTATATTTTACAAAATATTTAACAACCATATTTCACTTGCTTATATATTTTACTTTATATGATAATCTTGATATAGAAGTTTAGGAGGGTTTTCCTTTTAAGTAAACCTTTTAATGTATTTTCAGGTAGTATGATAGTTCCCAATAAGAATAGTTGTTGGAATGGGTATTTTTGGCATATTATGTTCTTAAACAATATTATAATGTTTTTCAAGTAGTTTTTTTTTGGGGGGGGGCACACCCGGTGACGCTCAGGGGTTACTCCTGGCTATTCGCTCAGAATCAAGTAGTTTTTCAATAGGCATTGTGATTTCTTAGTAATGGGTGTGATTGCAGTAGAATTGACCACACTATTGGCTTCTGTTTCTAGTTGACTTTTAGAAATTTAGTCACAATCTGCAATTTCAAGGTAAGAAAGACTAGGCCCAAAGAGACAGCTGATTCCTGGAACAAGGCTGTAAATCACAAGAACATTCCAAATGCGAGGACGTCTTGCTTTCCATCCTAGAGACACCGTGAGGGATGGAAGGGAGCTGGAGCCAACTGACCATCTTACATTCAAATATTACAATCCAACATGGGGACACCTTGATCCCCGCAGAGGAGAGATGGCCCTTGAAGATTAGGAAGGAATAATTGCACACAGTTATTAAAAAAAGAGAATAACACATATATGGCACAATAGGTATAGAATAAGAATAAAATCTAGTTTAATGCCATTCTCACTTCTGTCACTGGCTTGCATGAGGTAGAAACATGGAACACCAGACTCTCTCCTACCAACAGCCCATAGCATGGGCCAGTACCTCCATCCTGGTCACATGGGGCACCTCCGCCCTGCTAGCATTGGACCCTCCCAGGCCAAATAGTATACACCTAAAAACCACCTAGAGGTCCATCCCATATCACAAAATACCATCGGAATGAGTGCTGGAATTAATGATGTCATGAAGGGGTTGGAATCCTGAGACTTTTATTGGTGATTTCAAACTGTAACACTTACATGTAACCTATGAAATGCTTGATTTGTGTGCTCATTACCCTATGATTTCCTTTAAATACTTGTATGCTTGAATGCTTGGGGTCTCACTACAGACCACAATCCTGCTGCAACAGAAATCTGTTGAAGACCCCAGGAGTCTGAGGACGAATAAATCTGCATTCCTGGATTGCATCTCTGAAGATTTGAGGTCTCTAATTGGGTGGTGAAATTTCCTGAACCCTGAGCACCACTCAACCCAAGACCCGATTGGGCCCTAAGTTCTATCAGTCGCTTTTAACAAACTCAAGTTCCATTTATTTTGTCCAAAAATAAATTTTTATTCACTTTTTCTTAATAATAGATGTGTGTTCCAATAGTATATTTTTATTCCATTATAAATCAACTATTTAAAAAATTTTCATAGTAGACTACCTTGTCCAAAGGTTAATTTTAATTACCCTTCCTACCCTTATCTAGGTAAGAATAATAAAAACAATACATGCTTAGTTTGTGAAAGTTAAATTTGTAAAGATATATATTATTTGATAAATGCCTACATTTAAAATTTTTACCAATTGGTTAGCACATTAAACATGTCCACATAATTATTCTGTATTCGTGATGAAAACAGGTACTAGCTTAAGGCTTATGCTTATTTTTCCCGTATTCTTTCTTTAACTGTATTTTAATCATGAACCCTTAAAGGGCTACACAGTTAGAAGTTTGCAGAAAGTCCCTATCTCCTATATTAGTAAGAACTTTTTTCAATCAGTTAATAAAACACTGGATAGGTCAAATAGAACTGTCTTATTTTATCAGATGTAGATCCACATGGCTTTACCGTTGTTTTACTTTTCTGTGATAGACACAGAATCCCTTTGGCCCTGTTGAATATATAGTATGTTTCAATAGGTGACATTTTCTTCCAAATATCACTAACTTTCATAGAAGCTAGCAGCTTCAAAATGCTGGAGGCAGCAGGCCTGGAATCAGGAGACATTTATTCCCTCCTCTGTCACTATATTTCTGCTCACTTAGTTTCGCTTCATTTTGTTCATCCACAAAATGAGAAAAATCACTCTTGCTTGTTTTTAACAGTGATTGGAATAAAATATATGGAGCTTTATACATGGGTGCTATAATTCAATATGCTACAAATAAAGACAAATATATATAACATTCAAAGTTGCTATTATTCTCACTAATTTTAGCAGCTCATCAATTTAGGCTATCTATAGCTTTTCTTTTTCATCTTGATTTTAATCTTTAATTCAAGAAGATCTGAAACCAGTAACATTTCCACCAAGACATAATTATCACAAAAACTAGTTGCACCAAGGTGTTAGAGGCTGGATAAGTATCAAAATGGCAGAGGAGCAAGCTCTTTGTCTTGAGAAAGAAAGCTGATATTCTCCATTTTGACATGAAAAACATCACCCTTGAGAGCTCCTTTCCCTAATCAAGAAATGAAAAATCACTTGTATGTGGCAAGTTAACCAAATAATAGTGGAAGAATGCCAATTCTGGGAAAAGACATTTTGATGGATGTGAAAAGAATGAAATGAGATGCCCGCTTTATTAAACAGCAGCTGATCTATGTTCTGCCCACAAGAGGAAGTTTACAAAGGAGGATAGTAATGTCAGAGAACTGAAGCCTATATCAAACAGTAGTTTGAAAAGGACAAAAGCACAAAGAACAAAAGGAATAAGGAGTATATAAACAAGTGACATCTGATAAAACACAAGAGACTCAGTGGAGGGCGTTCTACAGCTTGAAGATAGAAAGCAACAAATTAGGGTCAAGGCAAAAGCTTGTTTTTATGAATTTGAAAACACTGAAAAAAAAAAGAGAGCCGGAAAAATCCTTGCAACTTAGCAAAACTGCAGATGCAAATTGCTGGAAAGGTTATCTCAATAGTTCATTTGTAAAAGTTTTTTTTTAATTATTTCAAAGCTAAATTCATTACATGAAACTCAAAACCCTTTTCAGTGGGAAAGTAAGTTAAATTGTTATTGATACGTTAGCATTAGAGATTGTTAAAATATTCTGCAATAGTTGAGCTTGTTGCTAAACCCTGCTATTGAGTTAGAATGACAGCTGAAAAAAATCAAAGGGTTAAAACTATCATTTGAAATTGGGGAGATAGGCTTTAAAAGGTTTGTGTTCTCTTTTTGAAGAAATCATTTTGCCTGATTACATCAGAGATTTGAAAGAGATCAAAAGCTCCAGATGCTGTAACCTGCTTGTTGGAAAGACTTCTAATTGAATCAGACATGAACAGAATATAATTATGTAAAATGTATAAAGTCTCTAATCAAGATTTGGAGCCATTATGTTTGGACTGCTCTAATTCCTATACTGTCTGTTTTACAAAGGACATTTGGTAATTAGGAATTGCCTTATACCCCAAATTTTAAAAACAAATCCTCCCTAGGAGAGGAAAAAGAAAAACAACAAAAACCATCAGGAAAAATAAAAGAAAAATTCTTAGGAACTTTCTCCACATCTATGTTTTTGGTAGAAAAAAATATATACACATAAGAGGGAAATGGTAAACTGGACTTACAGTTATAATGTAAGGATAAAGATAGCTTCATATTTTAATTTATAATAAAGCATTTGAATGGCTCTGACAAAGCTAATAAACAAAGCCCTGAAATAGAATAATAGAAACTCCTGAAACATATTTTCTAAAATTCATGACCAGATTTGTATTTTTTAATAATTTCTAGAAAATGTCTATATCTTTACCTTTCATATTTTAATTGACACTCAAGATAACTTCTGTGCTTCACTGTTGAAAACCACAAATGACAGAGCAGTTGTGATATTCCCCTCCAACTCGGGATTGAAAATCAGTCAAAAAATATTTCTTATAACCCACATATCTTATAATACTATCATGAGAGTTTGGAAGCACCTATTAAAGATGATGTTTAGAATCAGAAGAAAAATATATGCTAGTGATTTCATGATACAAGTTGTATATGCTTGGAGATTCAAACTAGAGATTGGCATTAGAAAAATAAACCAAATGCAGGACATGCAAGAAAACATTTGTGATAAAAACTGATTTTCTTTCTTAATAGTTTGTTAGAGAGATCAATGCAGGACTATAACTGTCACAGTCTCTCCTTACTGCACACTGCCACCTAAAGGAAAGCTTGTACTTGCTTGCTAATAACATGTTTTCTAGCTCCATCCTGAAAGTAATTAATCCTGATTAATTTCACCATGCCCTTATTTTTCATGCAGATTTAAGTATGCATATGAAAACGCATACTTGATCTTATATCTATAACCATAGAATATATTTACAGTCTAATTTTTGAGTTTAGTTTAAGGAAAATGAACAAGTGCTTCTCTGCACATACATTTCAAAGCCTTTTCTATTTAATTCCCAGACTATTTATTTCATTTTAGAAAGCAGATTATGAGAACCAAGTAGTCAAGCGCATCTGAATCGGGATATCAATTTGGCTAGTAGTGATCAAGTCCACATTCAAATGTCATTTTTAATGTATGTTTTTGGTGGTGATGGCGGCTGGTAGTAAGAGTAATTTTACCTAAATAGTTCATTAACACATTGTAATGAAGGGGAAAACCACTGATTTGCAGTGGAAAATCACTGATATTTATATTTGAATATGAATTATCCTCTCATGAAGCAAAGAAGAAAATTAAAATGATTTCATGTTGACACACTGTTAAATATGACATACATTCAAATCTTAGTATGTGCTAAATGTAAATGAAATGACCAGAATATCATGGTTATTATGAAGAGACTGATATAAATTAAACAATTTCACTCTTGCCATTTAATAATAGGAACATTAAGAACATTATGACATTTTCCATTTGGAAAGAATTATCAAATTACTTGCTTGAAAAAAAAAAGTGATTAAACCAGAAATGCAGCTTCCATGGCAACCAATGTAAGAGATGATCATATATGCTCTACATTTTGCTTCTGGACCAATATAATTCAGAGATATACTGTAGACCCTCGGTGAACTAAAGTTAATTAGATCATACTTACAAGTGAAAGTTACAATAAGTTTACTGGTGATAAAAAAAATAACAAATTTCCAAAGATGAATCGAGCTTTGGTTATTTTATTTCATCATGAACTCAAATTAACATTTTGAACAATTTCCATCTTTTCATTCCACTGTAATTGTGCAAATGAAAGTTCTTCATATATCACCTTTCTGTTACTCAGTTCTTTCTATAATTACTTCCTATTTATAGTAATTATATAGTAGTGCATCATTCTGTACATCAGAATCACAAGAGCAAAAAGCAACACTTCACAAATGTGATAAATAATCTTTAACATGCTTAATTTTTATTGAAATTCCATAATAATTTACCAATAAAAATTCTTGAAGACACTTTTAGAAATTATTTGTTCAAAATTAAAAGACAGAATGTGACATGCAATTTGTTTTTCTTCTGTTTGTTAGCAAATATTTGAAAATTAATTAGGCCCATTATGGTATAATAAGATTTTTACAATTCAAATTCTAAAATTTACTTTAGAACAAAAAATATCTAATGGACATTATTATATACTCCAACTTGACATCATAAAGAAGTAAAAAATAATATTGTATTTCAATAAGGCATTGGCTAACAGTTTTATTTGATTACAGTATTACAAAAATAATATTGTTAATTTTCAGATACCTCTGACAGAGAATATAACCACTCAAAACTAATAAGCAAAAAAAAAAAAGAGTGGGGTCAGAGAGATAGTAAATAGGTAGGACTGCCAGGAGTGGTCAGGAGCACTTGAACAAAAAGTAAGCAAGAAGAGAGAGACAAAGAAAGGTCAGAGAGATAGCACAGAGGTAGGGTGTTAGCCTGCAGGCAGCTGACCCAGGATGGAAAGGACAGATAGTGGTTTGAATCCTAGCATCTCATATGGTCACCTGAGCCTGCCAAAATAAAAGAGAGAGATTAAAAAGCACAGTGGCTGAAGGTTAGGAGTCTTTTAAAAACAATTATTATTGTAAGGTCCTTGATTGTAAGTATAATTTTACCTCAAAAACTAAAAATATTAATTCATGGACCAGATCTTCTCCATCTTCACAAAGTATTACCTAATTTCACTATATATTAAACTATTAACTTTTTGCATATAAATCATAAAATGATTTAAATGTTGTAAAGATCATTTTATAAGCTCACCTTGGAGTTGGTTATTTTCTATACTACAAAGGTGTATATCATTTACATTTATGATGAAGCTAATCAGAATATACTGTCGAGTACCAATTTATGCAAAATTAACCAGAGAACTTATCAAGTCTCATAATATAAGTTAACTACAGCTAAACAATTGCTATAACAATTGCTAATTCTTTAAGTAGAAACTTAGAATACTTCCATTTGAAGACTTAGATGTAAACTTATAATGTAAACATCGTACCAACTAGTCTTAAGCAAGCTCTTGTAAAATAAACCTTATTTTTTAGCTTGTTTGTTTTAATATGTGTAGAGTCATACCCAACTGTGTTCAGAGTTTACTTCTGGCTCTATGCTCAGAGACCACTTGTAGTTGTAGAAATACAGTGCTAAAAATCAGATCCAGATCAACTGCATGAAAATCTAGGACCATACCCAGTTTCTGCTTATTAAACACTTGTATAGTTCCCTCTGACCTATGTCAGGTATTGGCTAGCTAACCATATGTATATGGATAAATGATAACAAGTCACTTCAGAGATCAGGTTACAGGTGACAGTTGTTTCCAGACTGGGCACTCTTGCTCTCCTGTCCTTCTCTCCTTAAGTCTACAACTGAAAGTCAATACAGAGTCAAGATTTCTCATAAAAGCATCTGAGCTTCATAGAAACTAAGGTCTATAATAAGTAAATTGTGCATTGCTGGGAACTAGGAAAACAAGAGTGAGATAGCATGGAGTAGGGTGGAACATGTGTTAATACACTTTACCAAATACAGACTTAAAAAACATGAGAAAGGGGACTAAAGAGATGCTATAGAGATAAAGCTCTTGCCTTGCAAACAGTTGACCATAGTTAGATCTCCAGTATCAAATATGGTCCCGAGTTACACGAAGACTGATGCATAAGCACAATCATGTATGCCCCCAATGGCATCAGGAAGACATTACACTTAATAAATATTGTACTAATAATAGTGTCTAGGAAAGATTCAAGTTGCAATAAACATGTCTGTCGTATATAAGGTCTCTAGTTTCATCCCCAACATAGCATGTTCCTGAAGGACAAAAAAGGTGATCTGGTTTGCCTCAACAATGTAGTGCTTGGATTGTTATCTTTTTGAAAATTATTAAGCTAACAGTATATAAATGAATTTTACATGAAAATAATAGTTGTGGAAGTGGCAATTAATGATTTTTAAAAAGGAAACTCAACAATTAAGTGAAGAACTTGTAGTTTTTGGCTACAATCCATAAAAGATAGGAAATCTTCCATATCAAAATGCTTAATATAATTTAAAAATGTAAGAAGAAAATTGACTTAATAAAGTCATTAAAAATTTGAGTGATAGAAAAGATGCCTTAAAAAGGCATCTATGACACCAGATACTGAAAAGAAAAGACTAAATAGAATCATATATAAAAAAGACAAATGATAGATAGATAGATAGATAGATAGATAGATAGATAGATAGATAGATAGATAGATAGATAGATAGATAAAAAATTAAAAATAATTAGAGAATTAGAGAACTTACAAATTAAAAATTTTAAAATGGATAAAAGGCAAGAGTGGGAATGATTGGATAATTGTAGAGAGGAATAAGGTTTGGAGTGCTGCCCTTACTACTTTGTAGGTGCATACAGATTCTGTGCATCTGGATCCAATTAAAGTGCTAACTCAGTCCTTTAGGGGAGGAGTGTGTGTGTGTGTGTGTGTGTGTGTGTGTGTGTGTGTGTGTGTCTCCATTTCAGTTGCTTAACTTAAAATTTGAGTCATTTCAACATTTATATATAAAGACATATTTATATAAATAAAAAATTTTGTTGTAGGATGTTAGTTACAGAAAAGTCTAAAAGATCTCCCCAGAGAAGTAATAAATACAAATTATAGAATGAGAAGCATTGTGCTAAGGTTATTACAGGACCTGGAGCGGCAAATTCATAAACCTTAGCACTATTGTAACCATGTTACCTAAGCTATCATTTAAACTATCATTTAAAAAGTTGATTTGGAGAATATACACTTCATTGAAATCACACACCAGTAATTAATTCACAGGACAGAAATTCATAACTAATCAATTCATATCACGCAACAGAAATTCACAACCAGTCAGATCACATCAAACAACAGAAATTCAAATGACTAACAGAAAGAAATGAAAGTCAATCTCTGATATATTCATTTGCTAACTTTTGTCATATGGCCTCAAATTCTCGGTCCTTGTCTCAGGCAAGCAGAACATACTGAAACTCTGTGATACCTGAACAAGTCCAATGACCTTTTTTAATTTTTCGTTTTGTCTTTAGAGACCTGTTTCCATTTTATTATGTCCTTAGATACATTTTTTACATGTCTGAACTATGAAAGTTCTCTGGTACTGCTTAGCAGATCTCTCCCTCCTAGCTGTCCTCCCCAAATGTTTTCAAGTTTCACAAAATCAATTCATACCCACAAAAGTTTTTGAGATTCCAACCCATCCTCTCTGTTCCCGAGAGGTCCTCATTGTTCCAAGGCTCCTGTTATTATTGGTGTTGTCATTGCTTATATTACATCCATATTCCATTCCACCCATCTCATTCCTCAATTGTAATCATATTCATATTCCTGGCCATCTTTTATATCACTTCTCGTTCATTATTTAATTTAAATCACTCCACATCCTACAGTCACTTCACACATGTGATGTACATGAGATGCGGGGCCTCAAACCTGAATGGTTCCATCTGGGCAACTTGCTAGGCACACTCGGCTAGGGCTCCGGCCCCTGGTTTGGGCCTTTTCTTTTTACTCTTTTTTTTAATATAATTTTTATTTTAATCATAGTGATTTACATATCATTGACAATAATATTTTAGGTACATATTATCATAAAATCAGGGGAATTCCCACCACCGAATTGTCCTCCCTCCACCTCCGTTTCCCTCCTACCTCCCATATCCTCTTCCTTCACCCACGGGACTGCTACAATAAGTGGTCCCCTCTGTGCCTAGCTTACTACTAAGTGGGCTTACCCCTGTTTGGTCTTGGTACCTCCCTTATTTCCCCCTCTAATTGAGAGGCAGGTCTAGATAGTTCAAATTATGTGGTTTTGTTTGAAGAAGAGAAAGTAATAAACTGGAGAAAAAAATCAAATACTCCAAACATGGGCGGAGTCCTTCTAGAGGCTCTCATCCTAGGTTTGAGAGACGAAGGGAAAAATGAGGGTGAAACACCACAACAGTATAAAAAGAAGTGTCAAATAAAGTATCCAGTGAGCACTCCAGAGGGGGAAAAAAAGATAAGCATCACATCAAAGCCATGGTATTGAAATAAAAAATGTGGCGGAGCACATAAAGTAAGAAAATAAAAGAAGAAAAATAAGTATAAATGGAGACAACTTCAATAGCCAAACCAAAACAAAGAAATTGACAAGAACTAGATAAAAAAAAAATGGTTGTATTGTGCTTTTTGCCTTTTTTTTAACC
>PVKC010017149.1:0-20297 GCA_004027635.1 Crocidura indochinensis
GCAACCAGATGTGCCCTCAAAATAAACAAAACACATACTTTCTAGTTTATTGTCTAGTTCAAGGACTTTCCAGAAATTGATTATTTCCAACAATTTCAGAGTTTTGTTTAGGGATTTAGAAGGACTTGAAATATAAATCGTCTAAGCAAAGATTATCATTGGAAGACAAACTTGCTTCTCAGGTTATTAACTCAGAACTGAGATTTAAGATTTAGCTAATTATGAATGGATGTGTGGACTTATAAGAGAGTTAACAGAACTACAGGCTTAGGAGAAGTTTATTAAGAAAATGGGACATAATGAGAAAATGGGCTTTTGCTCCAGAGTAAAAGACTTAGTCTTGTGCTTTGGCGGAGTTGTATCCTTTGTTATATCCTTCTTGGATGTGGAACTCTCACCCAGGGGACTGCCAACATGACAGACCTGGGACTCAGGCTTGGCAGAGGTCATTTTTAGTGCTTAGATAAGACTTGTAGGTTTGTATCCCACTGATAAGTATTTTGTTAAATTATCTAAGTTAGCAAGTAGGCCTTATTTCATGGAGACAAGCTGAGAAGTGTGGATTAATAGCTGCTGGGGCTTGTCTCCCATTGCAGTGGCCTGATCAAGTTCTGATTCATATCTAAAATGGGCCTTCTGCTGGCTTCTTCTTTTTATTGGGGGGGGATCACACCCGGTAGTGCTCAGGGGTTACTCCTGGCTCTCCACTCAGAAATTGTTCCTGGCAGGCTCAGGGGACCATATGGCATGCCAGGATTTGAACTACCATCCTTCTGCATGCAAGGCAAATGCCTTATCTCCATACTATCTCTCTGGCCCTATACTGCTGGCTTCTTTTGCTCTGCTTTTGTGTCCGGGAGTAAGTATATGTTTGCATGCTATATAATCTGCTAAACAGTCTGTTGTCTAGAGAATTTTTGTTTCCAAAGAAACATATTTTGCTCTCCTATATTCCTTAATAACTGTTTATGATTTGAAGTTCTAGAGGAAACCTACTTCCAGTAATACCAATAAAAAGTATGAGCATACAGATCTGACATTTCAGTTGTAAAACCGACTTACAATTGATCAGTTCATAACTGAATTTTATTATTTAATAGGCTTGATGTAAGAATTAAATTCTGATCAGTAAACTAATTTTTGATATCAAATTTCTTTCTTTTTTGTGGGCTGCAACTGGCAATACTCAGGGATTACTCCAGGCTCTGCATGCAGAAATCATTCCTGGTGGGGTTCTGGGGACCCTATTCAATACTGGGGATTGAACCCTGGTCAGTTGTGTGCAAGGCAAATGATATATGTACTGTGCTATCTCTCCAGTCCTGATTTAAAGTATCTTAAGGAATAAGGTGTTATGAAGAAAATTAAGTTTATATATGAAAATTAAAAATTTACTAAGGTACAATGTCAATGAAACAAGTTAGACAATGTCAAAAAAACAAGTTGCTTATGCTTATTCAGACACAGAGAAAGTGGGCTAGAGGGTGGGAATTTTGTTAGAGGAAATTTTCTTAGAGGAAAGCCAATGCTTATGTTCAGTCATCAAAAATCTTATAACAAACTGACTTTCTATGCTGTCACTCACTGGTTAAAAATAACACTCAAGACTTTGTATTTGTATTATATATTTTTCATAGAAATGTATTGGCATTTGAATTCATGTTTCAGAGACTTGTTAATGTAGTTAATATGAGATAGTAATGAGTCTGGCTATCTCAAAAGTCTTGGAAGGGAAAAATCTATTTGCTGAATTGCATGTGCTTGTGACAGGAACTTTGGGTTTTGTGATTGAGATTAGATCATTTATATCTTATAGTCTCTTTTCAAACCTAAAACTCCTTTTTTAATCTCCATCAACATAGTACTTAGAAGAAGGAATGGAAGAGTCATCAAAATAAATGGTTCTCTACAGCAGTTGGGAGTCAAAATGTTTTTGTGATGGGATCATTTAACCTTGAATGACTGCCACACACCTGAGTACTGTTCCCACTCCCAGTAGCAGGATCACCTAGGCCTTGGCAAGCTCATGTTGTGAAGGTTGGGAACCTGTTTGGAAGGTTGGGAACCAGGAGTGCTAGGCCACCTGGTGTGAGCAGCCCCTTCTGGCTGTGCTTGCTAATTGCTGAACTAAGATACTTGTGCTTTCTAATATCTGAATCCAAGTACAGTTGCAGACTTAAGGAAAGCATTCAATAGATAAGATATGGTGAGAACAAAAACAGGTTTATTCAAGTGTTAGCAATCTGAGAAAGTGCAGATTTGCCCTCCCAAACTCCATCATCATAAAATGTCGCTCTATGGGCAAGAGAACAGGGAGGCATATATTTAGGAAGGCTGGGTGCTACAGTGGTAAATAAATCCCCTCTAAGGTTTGTGACACAACTTATTTTTTCCTGCAATCCTGCTATTTTTTAAATCTTGATATTTCATGCCTTTATTTGAGAGTGCTCAACATCATAAAATTTCTAATGAGCACAGCATAAAGATAATGGTGATGATGAAATAATAATAATTCTGGTAAAAAATAAATAAAAAACCACAAAAAACTTGGTGGGTTCATGTGCATTAGTTTGTTTCAGTGAGGGTGATACTGGTTTATGTGTGTGTGCATATGTGTGTGTGCCACCAGGTATAAAATTCAGGTCTCATGATTGTGGTACATTGTGATGATTCAGAGACACTGGGGTATGAGGAAGAGTTCATGGTAGTGGATCAGGTCCTGACTCATATTCTTAGTCTCTGTCACTTTAATTCGTTGACATCTCAAATACTACATTCTGGAATCTCATGGAGAACAGACTGAGGAAAAAAAGTACAGTTTTTTTTTTTTTTTTTTTTTTTTTTTTTTTTTTTTTTTTTTTTTTTTTTTTTTTTTTTTTTTTTTTTTTTTTTTTTTTTTTTTTTTTTTTTTTGCAATGTGGATATATATATTTTGGATTTTGGGCCAGACCCAGTGATGCTCAGGGGTTACTCCTGGCTATGCTCTCAGAAGTCGCTCCTGGCTTGGGGGACCATATGGGAAACTGGGGGATCGAACCGCCGTCCGTCCTAGGCTAGCACAGGCAAGGCAGGCACCTTACCTCCAGCGCCACTGCCCGGCCCCACAATGTGGATATTTTAAGTGAGGGTTCAATCTGTCCTTTTCTTTGGGGGAAAGAAGAGACAGGAGCAACTGTTCTTGACTAAAGAATATTAGAGTTTTATTGCCCCCAAATCCAGAGAGACAGAGACTGCCAATTTGTGATGCACGTTACATCAGATTTTTATTTATTAATATTTTTACCTGGACACCCAGGGGTCCGACCATTTCCTGATGAAGCTCATGTCTGTGGACCCGGAGCCCTAACAGCTTACCTCTTTTATACATTTCGGAGTTATTCCATACAGCAACCATTTAATCATTCAAAGACAGTGCAACATTTTACTTGACATGTGAGATAATAGTTCCTTAAATTTAACCACCAATATTCATTCTCATTCCACCCACATCCCATGTGAACAAACCATAGCCCTCTCTGTATTCTCATACTTGACCTATATTATACCCATGCCAGAGCCCAGTTCAATGTATAGCACAGTTATGATGTGGGCAAGGTTGCACACAATGCTATTACCAAAATAGCAGGGGTGGACTTGCTGGTTAATCAGAAAGCCGCCTTTCTTTTAGGTTCAGAGGCTTAGGTTGCTAAAAAGCCTGAATTGTCATGAATACAATTAACCCTAGATGAATTAAGCAAATTTTATAATAATGGTTACCAAAACAAACTAGTATATTAAATTTCAGACTTTAACTAGAGCTGGCAAATTTTAGTTTTGAATTCAATAGCACAACTCTGAATTTCTTTCTTTGTTGGGAATCCCACCCTAAGCAATTTTGTTGTTGCTGCTGCTTTTGAACCATATGGGTCAGAGCTTGGGAGTTACTCTTGACACTGGACTCAAAAATACTCCTGGAAGTCTTAGAGGACCTGATGGGATGCAGGAAATCGAATACAGGTTGGCCACATGCAAGTCAAACCACTATAAATCTGGCCCTAATTCCCCAGGGATTTTTCAAGGGGTGGGGTTCCTCCTGGCATTTTTTGACACAGTTGCCAATTGGGTGGTGATTCAATGGGAAGGTTCTAGAATGAGGTGCTGCTGGCAATAGTGCAGTGCTGGAGACCACCAGAGCTATTTCTCTATTGATGCAAGGTGTCACCCAGTACCATAGTCTAGAGTGCTAGGGGCTGGCAATGCTTCACAGAACTTGTGATGTCTTAGATTGAACCAGGCCACATGCAAGGCAAGCATTTTAACCCCTGTACCATCTCTCCCGATCCTCAACTTTTAGATTTTTTGGAAGATTGTTTTCAGCAGTTCTTTTTGTCTCATTATATGGGCAATAAATCTAATTGTCTAAAATCAACCTAAGATTGAGTCATCAAGAATCCTGGAAGTTTATTTGCAGTGTATTACTTTATGGTGTATTTGATCTCCTCACTATTCTATTTGCCTTTAACTTGACTTTTCTGTTTTAAATTATTAAAAACTAATTCTGTATTTTTGACAATGACTGAATGTTCTATATGAACAGGATAGACTGGAAAGAAATATATCAAGTTGATCTAATGAATGTGAATTGCTGAATTTTCTTAGATAGAAGGAATAGAATAGTCAAGATAGAAATATTTAGGAAGTAAAATTGATGTTTAAGAAGCATTTACTGTGCTTTAAGTTGAGCGACTGCTCAGGTATTGAGATTTGACTTTGAATAGCTTTCTTTTGATGAAAGGGCCAAGTCTGAGTTAAAGGATAGAAGGTCTGTATTTTGTACTGGTAGATGGTTAATTTGTGTTAAGTTTCTATTGGCCCTTATGGACCTTTAAAAAATAAGATTAAGACTGACCAGTGTGCTAAAGTGTGACAAAGAGAAATAATCAGCGGCAAAGTAATAGTAAGGAAAGTTGACAGTATAAGACATTCACTTATGATAAGCTCCTTATTTTCATATGATTTATATTGTTTTTATATTTAATTTTATATTTGATTTTTATATTTTTTATTTGTTGTTGAGAACAACTTGATATTTTTTGTTTTTATTTTTATTGAGTATTTTTCTTTTTTGTTTTTGGGCCACATTGGTGATGCTCAGGGCTTAACCTTGGCTCTGCACACAGGAATAACTCCTGTCAGTGTTGGGGGAATATAAGGGATGCTGGAGATCAAATCTGGATTTGTTGCATGTAAAGAAAACACTCTACCCTCTGTGCTATTCTTTCTAGAACCCTTGTTTGTTTTTAGACTGCATCTAGCAATGTTTAGAGGCTGCTCTTAGTATATTGCTTAGGATTGTTTCTAGTGATGCTCAGGGAAACATAAATGGTGTTTGAAATTAAACCCAGGCTATCTCTTGGAAAAAACATGTAATTTAGCCCTTTGAAGAATAAATGTCCATGACCCCCCCTCCAATCTGATATTTTGATGCTAGAATATCAAGGAGGATATGGGGAAATGAGAATATGTAAATTAGGGTCCAAGGAAAATTCATAGGTTTAATTTCTTTGAAGACTATCAAGACAGTAAACTGTAGCTACCACAATTCTTCTGGGTTAAGTTGCTACATTTTAGAAGATAATATTTTAAAGGGATTAACTAAGTCTTTGTTTTCCATCTTTAAATAAGAAGCATTAAATGCTCTATTTTAAACTCATTAAACAGTCTGAGCAGTTTAAGTAATAATTGCTATTCTGGGAAAAATAGCATCTGAGATATCATTTCTTGCTTAAAGTATGGATGTAATGGAGTTTGAGATGAAATTTGGATTTGCTTGTGGAATGTGCTAGGAAGGAAATACTCAAGAGAACTTGATAAAATCCTGCTACGGGGGTTTGGTGTGGACTTGCCTTCAGCCAAGGAGGTCTACCAGATCCATTGATTCAGCAAATATTTGTTCAGTAAGCACAGTGTGTGGTAATTAAGGTCTTTTTCAGTCTCATGATTCCATATTATTAAATCCTAATACTGTAAAACACTTTTAATTCTATAACTAGGAAAGAATGTGAATAAGTCCTTTGAAATGCAAACAGTTCTTAGAAAGGCTTGCCAGTGCTAGAAATATGATTGGTTTCTGAACATAATAGCATAGTAAATCCGTTATTTAAATGTGATATAAAACCTTATTTTCTACTTTATAAAATATTGTGACTGGTTATAGGAATTACATTTTACAGCATGACAGTGACAAATGCCTGTTTGCACACTTATTTTAAAGAAAATTTCACAAAACAGCCCAATCTTACCATTTGCTATTTATTTTCATTTTTTCTGTGTCAATTTTTTCTGTTTTATTTACCCAAAAATATTAGTAAAAGACTGGAGAGATAGTACAATGGGTAATACTCTTGACTTGCATGTAGATAAACTTGGCTCAATCTTCAGCACTATGATTTGCCAGTGATCTCTGAGCACAGAACTTAGAGTAATATCTGAGTGCCTCCATGATTGATCCCTTTGTTCTGAGCCAAGAACAAGCTCTAAGCACAGTAAAGTGAGGCTCAGGTACACACACAAATACACACACACACACAAACACACAGATTTACTAAGTTGATTTGCTAATATTATAATGGGTCCTGAAACTTCCAATTTAAAAGCACTGATTTGAAAAATGAGTAAAATTGGGGCTGGAGCAATAACACAGAGGGTAGTACATTTCCCGTGCATGTGGCTATGAATTGGGACAGTTTCCTGCATCCCTTATGGTCCCCCCAGCCTGTCATGAGTGATTTCTGAGTGCAGACCCAGGAGTAACCCCTGAGTGTTGTCAAGTGCATCCCCCAAACAAACAAAAAACAGGAATACAATTGTTTAAAGTAATCTAAACCCATAGTATGTTTATTTTTAATTACTTATATCTAAGTTAAACTGCTTTCTGTTCAGGGGAACATATGAACAGTGTTTATAACTAATGCATTCCAGTAAAGTCATTATTTACCTTTGAGAATTAAATTCATTGATTAAATACCTTATAGTTAATAGCAAGCAATAGCTATTAATGATTATACCTTTTAATCTATTTTAATGTTTAATTCACTGTAATTTTTATCAAGAAATAGCAACATAGTACATTTAATTTTTTTTGTTTTGTTTTGTTTTTGGGTCACACCTGGCAGTGCTCAGGGGTTACTCCTGGCTCCATGCTCAGAAATCGCTCCTGGCAGGCACGGGGGACCATATGGGGCACCGGGATTCGAACCAATGACCTTTTGCATGAAAGGCAAACGCCTTACCTCCATGCTATCTCCCGGGCCCCATACATTTAATTTTTGACCTATTTTTTCCGGAGTAAAATATGCTATATGAAGCAATAGAAGTGACTAACTTGTGGCTATGTTAAGCTCTTGTTTTATGGAACAATCTTGCTACTGATTTAGTTGAATACATATTTATAAGTTCACTATAAAATTAAAACAAAGCTCAGTGTGATGTATCTGTAGCAATTGGAATATATTTGATTACTTTTACTTCTTTTCTATAAATCAAGAAAAGTTTTATTCCTGTTTTTAAGACTTTATCTTCCTTGTTTATATATGTAGTGAATATTTGTTGATATCTCTATGAGGTCATAAATTCTGTCTATTGTCTAAGTTAGTACCTGAAAATCATAGGTGTTATTTATTGAATGACTAAATGAATATCTGAATGAATACATATTTTTTAATGATAGGACGATGGCCATATAAAAACTTGACTACCTTTATCACAAAAACAACAGAGTTATATGGTCAAACACAATTAACATAAACAAAATACAGTAGATATCCAAACAAGTCTTTTTTTTTTTTTTGATCTTCTCTTATTGGTATTTCTTCTTGACTATCTATGTGCATTTACAGAGGTTCATGGTATAAGCTTTAACAGTCAAACTTTGGGTTCCAGTTTGATCCCTTCATTTCCTAGGTATGTGATAAAGCATAAGATACCAGCTCTGTGTCTTATGTAAAAGAAAGATAATCATGAATCACATAGAGCTGCTGTGAATGCAGAGTGAGCTATTGTAAACAAAATATATAGCACATGCCATTTAGCAGAATTCGTATCATTTAACTGCTATTTCTAATATTAATATTAATGAAATTTTGCACACACCAAACTTTGTGGTGAGGTCATTGTATTCTATACCTTCTGAGCTTAGTCTTAAGGAGCTAGAAAATAATGTCCAATAAAACTCTGGTAATTAGTAGCATGGAAGCCAGAATAACGATCAGTGAAAGCTTCCTGGTATGGGTCATATATTAGCTAAAAGCTTCTGAAGAGCCACAGGTAAGTGCTAAACCCTGACTAGGTAGGTGGGAAGGGGGGAAGTGAGAAGAAATGGAAATACTTAAGAGACAGAGGGAAAGGGAGCAACTTGACAAAGTGTGAGAAACACGATTCTGTTCAGGAGGGCATGAAAGGGAACAAGTGGTGGAGGGAGAGGAAGTGTTTGGTTTTATCTTGAAGCACTCAAGAGCTAGCATGGTGTGGCTTTAGTTTTTGACTTGAGAAAAATAATAGAGAAGCTTGAGACTGGATTGTGTTGAGATAGTTAAAGAGACTGGGATAATAAGTCATGGGAAAGATGACTGCCTGGGTTTCAGTTGTGTCTGTGGCCATCCAGTGCCAGGAAATCCCACATTTATGGGAATCTGGAATTGTGATAACATATAAATTTAATCAGGTGAAGGGCACAGAAAAAAAACCCTCACTTAATCATATAGAAAATCTTTTTTATGTTCTTACAGGTTGCTATCTATTTTGTTCTTTGGTATTCTTTGACTATTGCTGCATTATCTTCTGATTAACATTTCCCATTTCCCTAAAAGCATACAAGTAATTCTGGTTCTCTAGGATCCACCACTACTTGTAGTAAGCTGTATACTGTGGGCTGGTCCTTCCAGCCCACATCTCTATTGTCTCTGTGTATTATTACAATAATGTCTTTTATTTTTCTTAAAACCCATAGATGAGTGAGACTATTCTGTGTCTATCTCTTTCCCTCTAACATATCCATATCATGTCCATTCATATCAGGATATTGCCGTGACCTCTTCTTACCTCATTTTATCTTTATTTCTCCTTGAGAATTTGGATGAAAGCAAACTGTTTCCATGGAGAATACCATATTTGACTTGTATATGCTGTTTGCATTTTTAGTTTGTATACAGTCTCAGATCCTGGACTTTTCCTTTCTAACAGTTGATCATAACTTGCAGTTTTTCATTTGTGTTCTTTTTGTTTCATTTGTAAGCTCTGTTATAGAAGGCAGTCATTTTTCTGTTGTATATTAAATGCTAATCATTTATTTAGTGTTCAGTAAATATTTCTTAAATGTAGAATTAAAAACAAAGAGCCTGTACATCTACAAAGTGGCTTTTTTTCTTTAACTCACCATTACAGTATAGTAGCCACTGAAAATTCTGCATTTTAGGAAGGATTTTTATCAATAACTGAAAGAAAATAATTATTAAATAAAACATCTCAACAATTTCTGGTTTTATTTCATTTCATGGTTTTGGGGCTACACTTGAAGATGATTACTTCTGTAGGCAAGAATCTCTCATGGTAGTTCTCTGGGGACCATGCGGAGTTTCAGAGATTGAACTCAGGGCAAGTACCCTAATTTTTGCTATTGCTTTAGCCCTAATTTTTACTTTTTGGTAGACAGTTGCACATTACTTTGTACCTTTTACACAACATTTTAAATACATTTTTACATTTATACATTTTCTACTATGAATTTTTTTCTATTTCTTTTCAAGATGTGTTTGAGCTATATAGCTACTAGCCTAATGTTCCTTAAAGTTAGCTATAATGCCTCCCATGGGGGGCTGCTGGGAGGAAGGAAGGAAGGTAGGAAGGATGCCCCATGGAGACTGCTGGAATAATAGTAGGGCAGGAGATGCTTTTGTTTAATTGTGGTATATTTTCTCTTTGTTCACTAAAAAAAGATAGACTTCCAGAGTGGCAGTAAGCAATATTTTTTTGCTTTTGATAAAATTTTATTATGTTTGGAATCATCTGGAATAGGACACATGTAAACAATCTTACTGGTTAAGAATTCCCAGGGTTGTAAAATGATCTTTATTTAGTCTATGTCATGAGCCAGAAACAGTTTACCTGGTTTGGTCCTATTGGCTATAGAACAGTGACATTGATATTAATTTTAATGCTGGTGTTTATGAGGATTCTGCCAATTGGTGTAGTTGACTGTTAGCAATTCAGATTGTTAGGAGCTCTTTAATATATTTTATATACAGAAACCAAAATAAAAATATTCCTGGTATTTTGTGTATTGCACAACAGATTCATCTAATTTTATATTTCTTTAAATGAGTTTCTAGCTTATTTGTGTCTTCTTTATATTTGCAAAAATTAAATTAATATCCCAATACAACTATTTTACCTTGAAGTAAGCCAGCTTGGAATCTTGACCTGTTATCCAGCTTTGTTGTGAATTTAGTGGGCTTCTTGAAACACAGAGTTTTGGACTTCTATTAAGAAAAAATAATTGAAAAAAATTAAATGTATCCCTTCTCTGTCTTGTTCTTTGAATCATATTATTTAAATTTAAATAAAGATCTGGTGTATATATATATATGCATATCTCCAATCTCTATGCATTTTGCCCAATTTATGGTTGATTTCATGCTTTGTACGTGAAGTTTTGTTTCCTATCATCTGAAATGTAAGTTATTTCTCAACAACCTTATAAGATTCAAATTTTATAAGATGCATAAACTGACTTATTTTGAATGTTTTTTTTTTAATTTTTTTTTGTTTGTTTTTTTTGGGTCACACCCGGCAGTGCTCAGGGGTTACTCCTGGCTCCATGCTCAGAAATTGCTCCTGGCAGGCACGGGGGACCATATGGAGCACCAGGATTCGAACCGATGACCTTTTTGCATGAAAGGCAAATGCCTTACCTCCATGCTATCTCCCGGGCCCCTATTTTGAATGTTTTTATGAACATCTATTTAGTCATTTAGTTTTCTGTATTTGAGTTCTGTTATTTAAGAATCAATATTCACGAATTGTGTGTATACTTTTCTTTTAGAGTATGTTGGATAAAGGACATTGTTGTTGCGGTAACTGGAGAGAATATGGAAACAATGAATGGTATTATTAAGAAATATCAGCATAAGCGCATCTCCCTAGTGGAAGCTGGAGTAACACGCCACAGGTCTATTTTCAATGGACTAAAAGCACTGGCAGAGGGTCAGCCCAACATTAAGCTCTCTAAACCAGAAGTCGTGATTATCCATGATGCTGTGAGACCATTTGTTGAGGAAGATGTACTCTTTAAAGTTGTCATAGCTGCTAAGGAACATGGGGTAAGTATACTTCTGAGAATGGATTAAAGGGGGGCAAATCCTATAGTATACTTATTTGCTAAATTTTGATAGAATTATGTTTAAATCTCAAGTTATTTAAACTGTGCATGGTAATTTAAAGATGTCATGGTAATCTGTATTAGGAAATATGTAGTAGTTTATATATAGTGAATTAATTCAGAATCGCTCTATATGCATATACACATTTTTCTTTTAATTTTTTAAATAATTATTTAAGTACCATGGTTACAAAATTGATCATGATTATGTTTCAGTCATACAATGTATACCACTTTTACCATTTTTCCCAAGGGCAGACATTACTTCTTTCTTTCTCCCTTTTTTTTTCTTTTTGACTCTGGTTTGCACTATTGTTAGTGAAGGGGCACTCTGAATATCACTTTATTCCCTTTCAGTATCCCAGTTCTTGTCCAGAGTGATCAGTTCCAACTATCATTGCCACAGTGGACTTTTCACTACCCTAACTGCATTCAATTCTCTTTGTGGCCAGATTCCTACCATGGACTGACTTTCCTTGCCCTCATCTCTATTGTCTTTATTATTACCATATTATCTTTTATTTTACTTATATTTCACAAAAGAATGATATTATTCTATTCTATCCCTCTCCTACTAACTCATTTTACTCAGCATAATACTCTCCTTATCCATCCACATATAAGCAAATTTTATTATTGCATTTTTCCTAACAGCAGCATGGTATTTCATGCTATACATACTATTTTAGCTGAGTGCTAAACAGTTAAAAATGGTATTTAAGATAAATGACACTATTTAAGTAAATATTTCCTCTGAGCAACATAGGCCAATGGAAGTAGTTGTTTAAGAACTTTTACCCCTTGGGTACTAAGAAATGATAAGTATCTAGTTGGTCAAAAGCCTGATTTCTTTTTAGTTACCTATATATTTATAGAATTCATCATAACAAAAATTTTTCTCTAGTTCCAGCTTTCTTCTCTACATATGAATTTATTTTAAATTTATACCTGTGTAAACATTCCATTAAGTGGAACATTCTAATTTTTAAATGGTAGCATAATTTCTAAGTGACATTTAATACTGAGAAAATGTTGTCTAGAAGCATTAATGACCTCAAAATTTCCATGACTTGTGGTCCCAACTTAGACCCTAGGTGATTAGACACCAACCGTTCAGCCTTGAACCCTGGATCCCAGACATAGAAATGACACAGTTCTTCACAGCAACCACAGGAAACAGATTCCATCCGGGACATCCTTAATACTGCCCAACACCAACAATTTGCCAGCTCTAATATGATATCCTGACAACGAGGGAACTGGGAACAACTTGACCTAAAAGCAGGTTATCCTACCTCACCAGCTAACAATAAGACAAAATCAGAAGACTTGTCACCCTTTGGTCTGTCCAAATGCAAAGATTGTGATTTACAGATGACTGGCTGATAGAACCATGACCGGACTGTATGTATCCTGGGACCAATAAAAAAGCCCTAGTCTAGGGTTTGAGCTACGACCTGCACAACAACCATGAACTCTAGTTCCAGAGGTCTGTCTGAGATGATTGCAACGGAATGGGTCTTCTTGAAACATGACGAAAGATCTATCCCAGGCCCCATCCTAGGATCAGCGCTAAGACCAAGACCACCAACCACAGAAAACAGATTAAAATGACACAAAGGGAACAGAACTTCTAGAACCACAAGAAAGACTTCATCATAAGTTCCACTCCCTGACATGTGCAGATACCGAGATATCTAGATACAGAGGTCTGATTTTATCACCCAGGATGGAGCAGAAGTCTTCCACACACCACAAAAGCACCAAGGGCAAACTAAATGAACCTGAAAGGAGTCTATAGTTAATCACATGAAAATATAGTTCAAGGGTGGAGAAACCCTGTATCTCTTAGGCCAGTGGTTGGCAACCTTTATTTTGCAACTGAACCAAATCTCGCCAAAACCACAATTGAAATTTATTTTGAGAGCCACATATTTTTGGTGTTTAGTATTTTTTGTTTTTGTTTTTGTTTTTGTTTTTTGCAGTGCTCAGGGGTTACTCCTGCCTCTATGCTCAGAAATCGCTCCTGGCAGGCTCAGGGAATATACGGGATGTCGGGATTCAAACTACCGACCTTCTGCATGAGAGGCAAACGCCTTACCTCCATGCTATCTCTCTGGCCCTGAGAGTCACATTTTTAAAACTGAAAATACAAAGGATGGTACACTTTTTGTTTCAATAAGTTTTTATTGAGAATATTCTGCATGCAAGTATCCATATAGGTCGGGAGGATACAAATAACACAGCTAATAAAACAAAACTTTAAAACGATATTATTTATCGATGTTTAATTCCATAAAATTTGCCTTACAATGTACAGAAAATTATATCCTGACAATGACTGACAAAGTCACAAAAACTAATTTGAACACTGGCCTTGCATTTCCTCAGATAGCTTGAGTAAATCAGGTTTGTATGTTGTTGTTTTTAATTTTAGGCACGATTCCAGATTCTCATTGATGAGACGTTTCTCAAATTACTCTTGATAAAATTCATGCTTGAAAGTGATTGTTTGCATAAATATGTAGACCTGAACAAGGAAAGAGCAACAAACACTAGCTTTTCTAGTTGATTATATGAGTCAGGAATACTATTCCAGTGTTAAAAATCAACATATCTTCCCTCTCCAGGTCTTTCAAAGCAGACCACTTGTGCTGTGAACTAAGTTCACATTTGTGTTTCTCCAATTTTTCTAAATTAGCACAAAGATGTTCAAATTTCGAGCTCCACAGTTCTTTGTTTTTTAAATCCAGAAATTGCATTTCAAAGTTGCCAATGTTGATATTAATGGGAGGAAAAATTAATTCTGTTACAATAGCATCCAGAGATTTTTTAAACAAAGGTCAATGTTGCTTTGCTGTTTCTGAAATCCTGAAACCTCTTGAGAAAAGCTTCCCTCATATTTAAAAGTGCTTTTTTAAAATAGGTAATGTCAATATCAGAATTATTTTCTTGGCGATGTTTCAACAGGCTTGGAAGGTGAATCAAAGTTTCTCTGTCAGAATCTTGAGCAAAAACAGATAATTTATTTTCAAACGAAATAACTTCTTCTAATGTCAAAAATATTGTGTTTCCTTTCCTCTGTCGTTTATGATTAAACTGATTTAGATGTGAAGTAACATCCACCCTGAAATACAGTTTTTGAATCCGCTGATCGTTTGTTAATTCTGAATAGTGAAGACCCTTCTCGAAAAAAAATGCTTTGATTTCTGATAATATGGAAGCAAAAATTTTCAAAACATTTCCTCTTGATAATCAAAATGTGCTGAAAATTTGAAACCCTACAATATGGAGATGAAACAGGTAAAAGAAAAAAACCTTTTAACAATCTTTAAAAGCAAGGACAGTGTTCCAGAGAAAAGTAGTGATTTCACTGAAAGGAAAAATAAGATTTAGTGTGTGCTGCAAGAAACCAAACTAAAATGCACACAAAAACAAAAACAGCACTTTGTTAAATGCATATGATATAACATAAAGGAATTATGATAGAGTTCCTGAAACATTTTAAAAATAATTTTTTATTTAAGCATATTTGTTACAAAATTATTCATACTTGAGTTTCAATCAAAAAATGTACACCACCCTTTCACCAGTACACTTTCCCCACCACCAATGTCCCTTGTTTCCTTCCCCTTCACCCTCCTCTGCCTATGTCAGGGGCAGGCATTTTGCTTTTTTATTTCTATATTTTCCTATCTTTCTATATATCTCTTTTTTCCTTTATGACATTGAGGTTTGCAAAATTTCCTTTATGACACCATGGTTTGCAATATTGATAATTAAAGGATACCATGCTTGCCACATCCATTTTCAGCATCCAGCTCTTCTCCAGAGTGATATGTTCCAGCTATCAATGTCATAATGTACCTTTCTCTATTCTTTTTTGTTTGTTTGTTTGTTTTTTACCTTATATTATGCAAAAAGTCGTCATCAATATGAAAATCAGCATTTAAGGGCATTAGCTAACAACTTTAATCATGAGTACTCTGAACATGTGAATCCACGTAAAAAAAACTCTGGGTTGAGAATCCCTCATGGAAGATGTCCACTCTTGTGCAAAATAAAATATGTGTTTTAAGATCACTCCAGGCACTGTTTTTCTAAACCCCACCCAACCTGGTCTGAAGAAGCAGGGTAGCAGGAACGAAATAATAAACCAAGATAGGCAGGAAAGGATGGTCATGGAGTCCCTGGTCTTTTTTTTATTTATTTTATTTTTTTTAATTTTTTACCTTGTACTCTCTGCCTTGAGCCCAAAAAGCTAGAACACCTCTTTCTTAATTTAAACCAATTCCCAATATCAGGAGGCTTCAGGTCAAGAGAGAGAGACAAAAGTACATATTCAGTGGACTTTTTCATATCAAAAGAAGATGTTTTAAGAAAGAATGATGTTGGGAAAACACCTTTGTTTAGGGTTGATACTGGGTATCATCTTACACTCTTGGAGTGGGTTGCTGGGGCTGCACATAGGCTAGGAACTGAGTCCTGACTCCTTGAGTGGCGGCCTGGCACACAGAAGAGCCAAATTAAAACTGTAAAGAGCCACATGTGGCTCAGGAGCCGCAGGTTACTGACCGCTGTCATAGGTCAAGGGAATTCCTTTTTGAATGACCCCAATATTTACTGTGCCTGTGTAGGAGGGAAGAAAGAAAGGGAAAAAAAAGGAAAAAAGCACACAACAATTTTTCTTATTTATCTAGTCTTTGTCGATTTCTTTGTTTTGGTATGGATATTGAAGTTGTGTCCATTTATATATTTTTTTTCTTCTTTTTTTTTTCTTCCTTTATGTGCTCTGCCAATGTTTTTTTTTTATCTTAAGACCATGGCTTTTATGTGGTGCTTATCTTTATTGTTGGAGCACTCACTAAATATTTTATTTGATACCCCTTTTTTCTACTGTTGTGGTATTTCACCTTCTTTTCCCCCTTCATCTCTCCAACCTAGGATGAGAACATCCAGAAGGACTCCACCCATTTTTGGCATATTTGATTTTTTCCCCAGTGTATTACTTTTTTCTTTTTCAAACAAAACCACTTAACTTGAACTATCTAGTCCCGCCTCCCAGTTAGAGTGGGAAATAAGGCAGGTACCAAAACCAAACAGGGGTAGGACCACTAAGTAGTAAGTTAGGCACAGAGGGGATCACTTATTCTGGCAGCCCCGGGGGTGAGGGAGAAGGATATGGGAGGTAGGACAAAATGGAGATGGACGGAGAGCAATTCAGTGATGGGAATTCCCCTGATTTTATGTTAATATGTACCTAAAATATTATTGTCAGTGATATGTAAGCCACTATGATGAAAATAAAAATTATATTTATTAAAAAATTTCCATGACTTATAAACTGTGATTCACTTATTCTTCTCTAGGCTTCTTCATTGTGGTAAAGGGACTGTGCTCAATAAGTATGATGCTAAGGATGAAAAACAGCAAAGCGTTATATATTTTTAGGTATTTTAGTAAAATTTTATGACTTTGAAATAGTTCCTAAAATAATATAATTTAGCTGGACTTTTTAATGTATCCAAAATACTTCTAAAGGCTTTTTTTCATAGTTCTTGTTGGAAAAATATCGCTCAAATTCACTATAAAATTCACACATACTTAAATACTTTTTGAGTGTGATTTTGAGTTTCCAAGAGAGTGTGAATTTCTAAAAGATTGTACATAATTCTACATAAATTCATTCTTTTGGTAATAAGCCTGAAGAATCAAAAGAAACATTTTAGTTCACTCCAATTCATATGCTAAAGACCCCAGTAATTAACACATGACTAAAATTAAAATGGGTACCTGTCTATATATTTTATCGAAGACATAATAGCAATTCTTTTATCTATCTTATTTGATAATCAAAATAGTTTATAAGATTTATCACATGTATAATAAATAACAGCAAATTATATTTTAATAAGGTGTGAAATATTTTGAATATTTTAAGAATTAAGCAGGTTTAAAGCAAAACAATAAAATAGAAACAAATGAAAAATAAAATAAATAAAAACAATTTATTTTGAAGTAAGTGTTAAAATTGATCTTGTTAGGGTTCAAAAACTCAAAGATAGCAAGAATATAGAGACACAAGTAGGAGCAGTTGACTACTAAATCAAGGGTCATTGTTTTTCTTATACTAATGTGTGCCTAACACCATTGCATGAATTATCTTATGCAGAGAACAGGTCTTTTATCTGAAGAGACCTGCAATGTGACCTCCTCATCCTGTCATGAGTGTCTTCACAGCCTTCTGTTTTAAGAGCACTTAGTTAGGAGAACCCATGTCCTAGGGGATATGCAGTCTGCTCCAGGAAAATGAAAGTTAGGGGTACAGTAGTTAACAGGACAGGAAATACAGAAGGTTAAGCAGAAAATCCGGGTTGCCTCCCGTCCCAAATTTCTCAGTAAGAGAGGGCCACAGTTAATCAGCATTGCAATAACAACAGGATTTATTTATTCACCTAGGCACCCAGGGTTCCAGTTCTCAGTGGAGCTGGCAGAGCTGAAGGACCCCTATTACTTGCAGCTTATAGTTTTTATAAACTTTCAGAGATATTTCATACAGCATTCCATGCAGCGAACATTCAATCATTCAAAGACAACGTAACAGGGGCCAGAGAGATAGCATAATGGTAAGGCGTTTGCCTTGCATGCAGCCCATTCAGGGTGGACAGTGGTTCGAATCCTGACATCTCATGTGACCCCTGAGCCTGCCAGGAGTGATTTCTGAGTGGAGAGCCAGGAGTAACCTCTGAGCGCTGCCGGGAGTGACCCCCCCTCCAAAATAAAGATAATGTAACAATCTTATTTGACATGTGAGACAATAGTTCCTTCTAATTTTAATGCATAGCATAGATAAGGGTGTGAGCACAGTTGTACAAAAATACTTTAATCAGAAAAACAGGACCAGCCTTTTCCTGGTCATGTCTACTTATCTGTGCTCCTTGCTTAGACTCAGGGCCTGGTAGGGGCCTGACTTGTCATGACTACAATTAACCCTAGGTGAATTAAGCTAATCTTACAATAACAGTTACAAAACAAATTAGTATATTAGTATAATAGATTTCAAAAGTTAACAATCTTGCCTTTCAGAGTTCTTACCTTTTTTTTTATAATGTTAAGGTTTATTTAAATGAAATAATTAATTGATTTAGTTTTTTGGTAGTTCTTAGTATGTACAACTAATTCAATGTTTTGGGGATGCCTTACTGCTTGTGCCACCGCTCCTGCCCTGACTCTTTGGTGTATGGTTCAGTCTCATTCCGATGATTGGATGATGCAGTGCTAGGTATTGAAATGATCACATGCAAGACAACCATGCTTATTTTCTCTCATGTTTATATCTCTTTCTCTCATCTTTATATCTCTTTTTTATATCAACTGTTCTTTTTGCTGAGTCAACTTTGGAACTCAAAAAATGCATTCTGCCTTCATTTTCTAAGCAATCATGAAAGAGTAAACATGTTTTTCTCACTGAGTAGTACATGGAAAACGTCGTCATTTTCTAAATCATTTCCTATTTTTTGATTTTGTGTCCATTAGGATGATCATATCTGTTCATAGAAGTTTTCTACATCATAAATCTAGTGTCCCTGTTCCCCCCCCTTTTTTTATAGTTATACTGATAACTATAAATTTGGTGAATTTTGAAAATATTATTACTATGCCTTCTTAGTTATTAACATTTTCGACTTTCTACCTCTTTTGTAATTCTAGTTTTTTATTTTCTTTATTTTTTGAATTATTTATTTTAGTTTCTAGGGAATCCTGTTTCGTCCTTTTTCAAACGTGCACAAGGCTTTTGCTTTTTATGTTTATGATTTTTATGTTTAATGTTTTATGACCTTCAAAGTTTTGTAGGAAATAGTCATTTTTGGTACTGTGATTCTGAAGCACTTCATTTTTTTTATTCTTTGCACATGACAATTTATATTTTTTCTCCATTTTATAGTTTGGATTGTAAGATTACGTTTATCAGGACATTATCAAAAAAAGCACTTCAGTCACTTGGGTGTGGGATAGGGAATGTTTCTGAAATATATAGTTAAGTTTTTTTTTTTCCAAGGAGATTTTATAGCTTGAACTACTTTAATCAGCTATAAACATGAGCAAGAAGTTTTGCGGATATTGAGACGGAAACTCAAACTCCATAGGCACATAAAGTTTAAATGAAAAAAAAATATGACTCCTTAGAGGGGATACCTCTATTCTTTGGATCTTAAATCAGGATTTCATTTACTTTCTTCTCTTATTAGTGAACATATTTTATCTAAACTACTGTTTGATGAGTACATATATATTCTAATGGATTTTGTAGGATAACCATTTTGTATGATAACAGTAGCCAATCACACACACAAAAAAGCTTAGTCATCATTTTTGTTTCTCTCTGCCATCTTCGTTTCTTGGCATTTGAAAATTACATTTTTCTCTCCCCACCCCCCAAAATTTATATTTTTAATCTCAGAGTGCTTTATTTTGAGGCACATTTTTCAAAAGTAAGTTATTAAAATTCAAATAGCATTGTACATATGCTTGAGTTGTGTACCATGGAATTTCAGTGCATATAAACCACATTAATTTTATCACATAAAGTCTGTATTCTTTTATTCAGCATATGTTTGTAACTACTTATCCACTCCTTTTCCTCCTTCCCTTCTGGTAACCAGTAATTAAGCTTATGGCTCAATGAGCTTATGGCTCATTAAAAATTAGTTTATATGTTTGTTTTCTCTGTATACCATATATGAATGAAATCATACAGTACTTATCTTTCATTTTCTGTCTGACTTAATTCAACATACCCTATAGGTCATTTTATATTGTTGCAAATTGCAGGCTTTTAATAGCTGAATAATATTCCATTCTATATTTCCATCTTTTAAAAAAA
>PVKC010017150.1:0-20363 GCA_004027635.1 Crocidura indochinensis
TGGAGCATTTTTTCATGTGTCTTTTGGCCATTTGTATTTCTTCCTTGTCAAAGTGTCTGTCCATTTCTTCTCCCCATTTTTTGATGGGATTAGATGTTTTTTTTCTTGTAAAGTTCTGTCAGCGCCTTGTATATTTTGGAAATTAGGCCCTTATCTGATGGGTATTGGGTGAATAGTTTCTCCCACTCAGTGGGAGGCTTTTGTATCCTGGGCGTTATTTCCTTTGAGGTGCAGAAGCTTCTCAGCTTAATATACTCCCACCTGTTAATATCTGCTTTCACCTGCTTTGAGAGTGCATTTTCCTCCTTGAATATGCTTGTAGTCTCAATGTCCTGGAGTGTTTTCTTTTCCTCTACCTGTTCCATTAATTTTACCCTGGATTCCTGGTACATACATATATATCTACAAATATACAAATATATTAAAAACATATATTTTTGGATTCAATCCAATATGCAGTTGCATTAGTTCACATACGCTTATTACTTTCTCTAACCTTGGGAATATAGTTTATATCTTGTAGGTGAACTAGTTCTTAAGGTTCTTTATTAATCTATTTTTGACTAACAGTTATCCAACTTTATTCATAACAATTTCCTTTTACCCCAGTTATTCTCTTAAAGATTCCTTGTATCTATTAGTCACTCCAATCATATCATTTATAAAAAACTAATTATGTTTTATTTATTATTACTGGCATATATGATTAAGTTTCTGTGTTATACTCCAGTTTCCTCATTTCTCTTCAATAAATTTAAATAATAACTAAGATACAACAGAGTTTTGAGAAATCTTGCACAGTGATAAGTTTCTTAAAACATCCAAATTAGGGGGTGGAGCGATAGCAGAGTGGATAGGGTGTTTTCCTTGTATGAGGCCAACCCGGTTTGATCTCTGATATCCATATGGTCCGCCAAGCCTTCCAAGAGTGATTTCTGAGTGCAAAGCTGGGAGTAATCCCTAAGGGCCACTAGGTGTGACCCAAAACTAACCCTCCCCTCAAATCCAATTTAGTATTTTTGTCCTACATTTGAATCTTAATGCTTCTCTAGTTATGTTTACATATCTTAACATTCTATCAAGTCAGTCACTATACTCTACCATATTATTATTCACAGATATTTATAATATTAAATGATGTATTTTATAATGAATTTTATATTTAAATATGTAACTTAAAGCATAATTACAATATTAAGATAATATATATCAATATATTATTTATACAAACTATTACTATATGTGTACTATTATTACATTTATGTTATTAAGAGCTTAATATTAGCCGTTTTTATGTCTTAAGGCTTTTTTTTGTTTGTTTGTTTGTTTTTGAGCCATACCTGGTAGAGCTCAAGGATCACTCCTGACTCTGCATACAGGAATTACTTCTGGTGGTGCTAAAGAGACCATATAATATGCTAAACATTGAACCCAAGCTGGGACTTTGCAAAGCAAACATCCTACCCCCTGTACTATCTTTTCAAACTTTCAGGTTTTGAATTTTTAGGATTTGTCTTTGTATATTTTGTGAACAAATATAAATACAAAACAAATTATGGGTCACACTTGTAAAATTTTATTATCATAAAGTTACATAAACAAGTTAAAATTCTTAAATTATACATTAGAAAAACCCCAAGAGCATAAACACATTTCTGTCAGTAGTTTAAATTTCTAATTTTTATAATTGCTATTAGTATCATAATAAATATATCACTATTTATAGGCTTATAACTGTCCATCGAACACGTTATATATTCTACAGTTAGTTTTATTATCATGTGAAAAATTGTACTTTCAGACATTAGGCTTTTGAATTCTCTGAAATGTATTTATTTTCAATAACATTTGTTAAATAATTTAGATGTTTGTAGTGAAAGAATATTTCTATTTATTTAGGCATATAGTTGCAAATGTACAAAGAAAATTTTTATTCTTTATTTTTGGGATTTTGGGCCACACCCGTGATGCTCAGGGGTGACTCCTCCCTATGAGCTCAGAAATCACTCCTGTCTTGGGGGACCATATGGGACAGATTAAACCTTGGTCCGACCTAGGTCAGCCTCATGCAAGGCAAAAGCTGCTGCAACACTGCTCCGGTTATACAAAGACAAATTTTAACTTACGCTCTACTACTGGCAATAACAGGCTATGTGATGTTTATATTCTTAATATTAATATTCTGTAGCTTTTTAATCTAACATGAATATTCAAATTTATGTTAGAGTCAGCATTGTGTATCTATTCCTATTGTTCAATATTAAAGTCATATTTATATTTAATTTATGTACCATAAAATTAATTGTTAGGAAGTGAAAAAATTGAGTTTTAGCAAATTTATGTGTTTGTACAACAAACACAATAATAAAGATACTAAACATATGCTAAATATAATATATAAATATATACTAAATATACTCCATTACACTGAGGTTACCTGCTAAACATTTATTATTTTTGGATTAGATTCATTATTAAACTGTAAAAATTTCTGAGTATATAAGTCAGATATATAAACACCCTGCATTGGATAATTTAATTCATGGGAGCTAATATATATCTAAACCATTGTTGTGACATCTTTAATCAAAGTATTTACCTAAACTAGTCACTAAATTATTATTTTTTTATATTTTGGTTTGCAAATCCAAATGCTCACTATAGTCATCTTGAAAATACATAAAAGAGGGAAGATACTGTTTGTGGTCTGAACATTGCTCTAAGTAGGAAATATTTCAGGGAAATAGTTTCTTTGGGTAATATTTTTTTAATTTTTTGCTCTTTTCATTATCTCCGCATCTTATCTTTTCAGTTGATAATGGTGGAATGCAATCAAGCCATCACTGCTATAATGATATATACCCTTATTTTCTCAACTGTGTTTTGACTGAGAAATGGTAGTTTATTAGTGATTTTATATTTCTCAGAAGAACTTTGAGAGATAATTATGCGATCACAGAACATTTGTGTATCACAGACATAATTTTAGAAAGAAGATAGTTTTGGTTTTGTACTAATAATCACTTTTGTCATACTATTTATATTCCTTTATACTGGAAAAATTTCTTAAATTTATCTTTTATTTGAATTACACATAGACTATTTTGCATAGATCTCTTATCCTGCAACAGTCATGACTATATAGTCTTCAATGAGTGAAAAAAATGTAGCTTTAAGTACATAATACACTAAAGGCTTAGGATTTCATCCAATTTACAATCCCTTATGGATTTCCTGAGTTCAAGGATTTGGCAAGGCTTGAGTATTTAAATGAAATGTGAATAACAGAAAACTTAGGCACTTGAATATAAGAATATATTTAAATAAGGACTGAAATTAGATATATTAGGTCTATTACTGGATTTTTATTTGTAGGCAGTAATAATGAACCTTTAGAACAATAAGATTGATTGAGTAATTGCTGCTTACTTTTCTTGGTTTGTTACTGGAACTGATGTTCCTATATATACAGCTTTGGGATGAGTGAAATAGTTATGTAGCGTATTATAATAATAAGGAACAGGAAATAACAGTACATGTTGGGTAAACTGTACATGTCAGCATATTTATATATATAATTTTGTATATTTTTATTCAAAAAGGTTTGAATCAGAGATACATATTTCAGTGACTTATAGAAAAATATAAGAAAATTCAAATTATTTTGTAGAAAAGATTATAGCTTTAAATGTTTTTTTTTAAATGCTAAGCACTTAAAGCATAACATCGGATAATATGCAAATATGACTTTCTATACATGGCCATTAACATAATTAAAATTATACTTTTATTTTGAAATACTGGGTAAAGATATCAATTACTAAGTCAATTATTTAATTTATTAATTAACCAATAGTTATATTCTGAGCTCAATAACTTGATTTTAAAATAAAGATTTTCTTATATTGTCTTTAAAGAAACTGATTATTCTCTTACTAAAGTATCAAATAGTAAAGTTATACTTTAAAGATAAAATTTTTATTTCTTATTTAAATGGTTTTTCTCTTTACCTCCAGTATCTCAGAAAACCAATAAACAAAAATGCACCTTCTTTTGGATTTACATTTTTTCTTTTAGCAAGTGATAAAAATTTGTGATTACAATTATTTTTCTTTCATTTCCTCTTGAACTATCTCCAACAAAAATTATGTTCTACTAATTCACCAAAATTTATTATCTTTAGAATTACAATATTCCTTACAAAATGCAAAATTCTTTTTTTGGTCCTTGAATTATTTAACGTATCTCCAGCTTTCAAAACAGTTTTCACTGTCTCTCTCTCCATTAAAGTTATCCTCTGCTCCCACTGTTAAGACGATTTCCTGGTTTTATTCCACATCATTTATCATTTGAGATTGGTTTCTGGTTGTTTCCCTTTCAACTTCTAAATGATGAATATTAGAATAACCCAGTTAGGCTTTGTTTCTACATACTAGCTCTTTTTTTTTTTTTTTGGAGGGGGGGTTCACACGCGGCAGTGCTCAGGGGTTACTCCTGGCTCCATGCTCAGAAATCACTCCCGGCAGGCACTGAGGACCATATGGGGCACCAGGATTCGAGGCGATGACCTTTTGCATGAAAGGCAAACGCCTTACCTCCATGCTATCTCCTGGGCCCCATACTAGGCCTTTCTAACTGCTCTACTGATATACTAATATTTGTGAGCAATGACTATTTTCAGCATGATCCATGTAATTGTATAGTCACAGGTACTTGAATATTTTAAAAAGATTACAAACTTCATTATCTTTGTAATTATTTGTTTAAACTACTTTTGGTATACAGGATTCTAGACAAATATTGTAGAGTTAAAGGTCATATGATAAAGTTTTGATGGGATATTATAAATATATTATTTTGTTTCATATAATTTATCGAATAGTTCTAAGTCTAAATTTTCAAAACCAGATAAGATGCAAAGTCTTTATAATTTCCTTAGATTGATAAAATTCCATGAGCAGTTGAAAAATAATCTTTTAATAAAATAATATAGTGTAAATATATATAAACCGACATGTTTGGGGTAAGCACACCAAGTTGTGCTCAGGGATTATTACTGATTTTGTGCTCAGAAATTATTCCTATGTTAAGATATAGGCAGTGCCAGTTTCAAACCAGAGACAGTTCTATATATTTTTAAGTTTTTATATAGTATATTTAATATTAGTATACTAATTTGAAATAAAGATTTTATCATTTTGAGAAGCAATTTCAGGATCTACTGCTCATCCTTTTCAATATTATCTAGTTAAATTCAAAACTAATCTAGTGAAAAATAAAAAGCTTCAAAATTCAGAAAAGTCAAACTGCACATATCATGTTGTACTAATACACATATGTACATATAACATTTGTATAATTTATTTTTGGCATACAATTTTAAGTTCAGTTATTAGGTATTTTTATACATTAAACAACATGTGAAAATTCAATCCTAAAACCTATAGTTTTCTAATTAAAAATTATAATTGTGTAGTATAATATGATACCTTTACTTACATTATCTTTAAAATATTTCCAAAATTGCCCATACTTTCAAAATCAAGTAGGCAGATAACAATTGATTATGACAGTCCAAGATCTTCTAATAACACTGAATAACATTTTATTTTTGAAGAAGAAAGAAAGAAAGAAAGAAAGAAAGAAAGAAAAAAGAAGAAAGAAGAAAGAAAGGATGAAAGAAGAAAGAAAGAAAGAAAGAAAGAAAGAAGAAAGAAAGAAAGAAAGAAAGAAAGGAAGAAAGGAAGGAAGGAAGGAAGAAAAAAGAGAGAAAGAAAGAAAGAGAGAGGGGGAGGAAGGGAGGGAGGAATAGAGGGAGGGAGGGAGGAAGGAAGAAAGAAAGGAAAAAGAAAGAGAAAGAGAAAGGGAAAGAGAAAGAAAGAAAAAGAGAGAAAGAATGAAAGGAAGAAAGAGAGAAAGAATGAAAGATAAAAGAAAGAAAGAAAGAAAATACCTATCATACCTATCCATACCTACCCTACCTAGCCATACCTACCATGGGCAGGTAGAGGGAGGGAGGAAGAAAAACTGCTCACATAGGCACATTGGTGGTGGTATATGTGCACTGGTGAGATCAATATAAACACTCTAATTCTGTACCTCATGGTGATTCAATTAAAGTTTCATTTCTTAAAAAAGTAAAGTAATAAGAGTAAAGAAACACTGGATCAAATATATATTTTTTCACTGTAATAATTAAATTTCTCTTTTCCTAAATTTTTATTTAAAAATGTTTATCTCTCCACATGTAGACAAGCATACTTGGACCTCCATCTTACACCATGCGTGAAGGTCAAATACAAATGGATTAAAGTCCTTGATATCAGACCCAGAACCATAAGTATATATAAAAATACATAGGTAAAACACTTCATGACACTGAGACTAAAGGTATCTTCAAGGAGAAAATGTATTGTCCAAACAAGTGGAGGCAGGGATAAACAGATGGGAGTATATTAAGCTGAGAAGTTTCTGCACATAAAAGGAGATAGTGAGTAGGAAACAAAGGCCACCCACAGAATGGGAGAAGCTATTCACTCAATACCCATCAGGCAAGGAGCTAATATCTAAGATATACAGCTTACTTACCGAACTTAACAAGAAAAAAAATCTAACCTCATCATAAAATGGGGAGAAGAAATGAACAGATAATTCCTCAAAGAAGAAACACAGATGGCCAAAAATCCCATGAAATAATACTCCACAGCACTAATAAGAGAGATGCTACATCAGTGTTGTTTTGGTTTGTAGATACATATATATATATATATATCTATGTTTATATATATATATATACATATATATATATATATACATATATATATATATGTACCACAGTTTCTTTAGCCATTGTATATAGTATTCCATTGTGTGTGGAATACTATGCAGCCATCAGAAGACATGAGGACCTGAAATTTTCCTATACATGGATGAACATTGAATTTTTTATGCTGAGTGAAATAAGTCAGAAGGAGAGAGAGAAAGTGAATAATCTCTCTCACCTATAAGTTTTAAGAAAAGTAAAAGACATTATTATAATAATACACAGAAACAATAGAGATGTGGGCTGGAAGGTCAGGCCCATGATATAAAGCTTGACACAAAGGGTATTGAGTTCAGTTGGAAAAAATGACTGATAACTATCATGATAATGGTAGTGAGTGAGAGAAATAGAATGCCTGTCTTGAATGCAGGCAAAGGATTGGGTAGGAGGGAGATGGAGGGCATTGGTGGTAAGAATGTTGCACTGGTGAAGGTGGGTATTCTTTTTATATTTATATAACTGAAACCGAACTCTAAACATGTTTGTAATCATAGTTCTTAAATAAAGATAAACATTAAAAATATTTATTTTCTCTTTCCTTTCTGGGAGCTGGGAGTTTCAGCAGCATGGGGTTCGGCAGGCCTCTGCCATGCCAGAGGAGGCCTACTTAACCAGGCCTGGGGGGGTGCAGGACGTGGGTGACCTTAGAACCCCGCTGTCGCCTTGCTCCAGATCTCCACGACTTCCCTGGGCCACATGCCTGGGCAAGCCACAGAGATGGGACCCTTGGTGGGGCTCGAAGTTACCCTGGGCTTTTCCCCATTCCCCACCAGACTCCTTAGGGCGGATCTGGGTGGAAACGCTGAACTTCCAGCCTCCAGCAGCATGACATATCTCTTTCCTTTCTGGGAGCTGGGAGTTTCATCAGCATGGGGTTTGGCAGGCCTTTGCCATGGGCCTACTTAACCAGGCCTAGGGGAGGGGTGCGGGACGTGGGTGACCCCAGCACCCTTCTACCACTTTGTTCTAGATGTGCTACTCATTTTTACTAAGGCAGTCTCTGGCAAGAACTTACAAGTCTACATAGCCCCCGTGCACACAGTACATATTAATAATATATCCCATTTTTAAGTTATATTTTGTGTATGTAGACTGTTCATCTGGTATTCTGCCCTTTTGCACACCCCTGTAAAGCTCATTTTTACTTTTTAACTCTATCACCCCAACCTTCAGTATCCCCCATTTACCCTTTTCAACTTCTATACTGCACATTCCTCATCACACACCAAGGTGGTGCACTGGATTTAACAACCCCCAACTATTTCAAAAGACAAAAAATGTACACGTATGGCTTTGAATATTTTACATCTATTTTCTTTGACAGCTAACTCTTACTAAATATTCTCTTAAATAGTGAAGATTTTCCCCACTTTTTAACTATTCTCTTTGTGAACTTTTCAATAAGAATTATTCAGTGAAAGAGTCCATCAGTTTAATTCTTATGTTTAACCATGTCATGGGGAGTTTTATACATGTTCTTGCATCCCCCATATGAACCTATAAAGTCATGTGGCATTGTTCCTTGTTTGCATAGGCACATCAAAATGGGAAACACCTACACACAAATAAATTCTTATCTAATAGAGATTGGAACGCCCAAGTCTTGTAGTGCAATGGGACCTTACACCCTGATCGTTGGTATAATGACCTGACACAGGCCTCAGTAAAATGGGCATTCTCCATTCACCCCTGAACCAGGTAAACTATCTATGAAACATCCAAGGTTTTTCACAACACCAGTAAGCAATCCTCTACCTGGGAAGACCCTACCGCTGCTCTGACATCGATCTACTCACAAGAAACTTCCCTTAACTCTGAGAAGGCTTAAGGACATCAACGACCTGAATACTGGACAGGACTTTCTGCATTGTCCTTTAATTGTAAGGTGAAACGAAAGGACACTCTGCACCATCCTAATTGCAATATAGGATATGCAGATTCCAGGATCTTTAATACAGAAACATGATACCAACAACAGCGACAGCGTGGAAAATAAAAGTGTGTCTGCACTACAGACAACAACTTGGATTTGGCAATTTAGTTTGCCTGGAGCCTAGAGCTGGTTTTATGCCAGGAAACTTCAGAGGTTTGGTCCCCTTGTATTTAGGCCGAGGATTTTCCTTTCCATATCCCCCATATTTTGGTGGGCCGATGCAAACAAATATTGCCACTCTAATGCCGTATTTACTGTGCTCCTTTGACTCTTATCCTTAAAAAGGAACACCCACTTTTGAGGCTAACTTAAACTAATATGCATATGCATGGAAATGTAAAAAAGTACTATGCCTTCAATATTTAACAAGTTACATAAGTTTTATGGCTTTAGAATGCTTGATGTGCTGCTAGGAAATATGTATCACAATCTGGGGACTTGAGGGACAAAGTAATTGTACATGGGTTCTGTTTTATTTTTCTTAATATTCTTTGGCTGAAAATTCAATGTTAAGATATCAGCAAGGGAACTTATGTGAATTCTGTTTATGGGTGATTGTCCTTCCACTGTAACTTTACCTTGTCCTCTTTCTTTGCATCTTTGTTCTCATAATTAAAAATAAAAAAATATTTATTTTAAGAACCATACAGTTAAAAAAAATGAACCATACCGTTTATCACAAGAACAAAATTATATTAGCCTCTTCTTTTCAATGAAGTGACTGAGAAGAATACCTAACTCTTATTCATTAATGTTTTCTTGGGAAAATTATTTACACTGTATTTTCTTTGTTTCTTTAAATCACAAAAGAGAAGTATAAGTATTTTTTAACTAATAGAGCAATAGAAATGCTTAAGTAAATCATTTTTAGTGTTCAGGGATGATAGTAAAAATGATAGTAAAAACATCATTTTTACTATAATGTTACTCCATTTTTTACACATTGAATGCTTTGAATTCCATGATATAGTATCAACAAAACATTTTGAAATCAATATATTTATATGCACATAGAAACCATTTTTAAAATTACAAACTGATGCTATTTAACAGGCAAATATTCCTTGAATTTTTTCTTTCAGTCACTCTTTGAACCTGATTCTTTCCATTGGTAGCTGATATATGCTTTCTCCAAATAAAAATAAATTTCTCCATGATGCTTTTACTCATTGGCATGAAATTATGGAGGCTGTCTTTCCTTCAAATCCAACTAAATATATGCATCAAGTTAAGTGTCAGTAAAAGAAAGCACTAATGTAAGACTTTCATATTTCCTCTATGAATCATCTATTGTAAGGATGATATCAGCTATTCCCTGAAATAATCCATGTGGTACATAATAACCCAAGTATCCAAGAAAATGATTTCTTAATTCATTTATATGATAGTTTTAAAGGACATATATTTTGAATAGTCAAAACACAATTGTATGTCTGTAGAGATAACTGGTGCTGAGTGGGAGACATAAAGAATTAGCTAAAATGACAAAACTATGAAGGAATTGTCCACCCTAACTTCATCACAATTTACACCCAATATCAGCAAGAAGCTGTTAAATAATCAAAGAAGATAAAATAAAATAACTGTCAAGTGGAATATTTAATACTATACCCTAGTGATATTGTAAGTGGTTTAAAGATTCGTAGAAAACAAAGGATCATTTTAGTGCCTCAGGAAATTAGTCAAATGTTCTGTCTCCTATTATAAAATATATCAAGAACTGGAGTTGTGTAGAAAGTATTTCCAAACTTCATGAGGAATGCTATTAACTTCTAACATGTGGTTCTCAGTAAAAAAAAAAAAATACACTCAGAGTGCCATGTAAATCACATGCTTACTTTCATTGTCTTCTAAATCTATGCATTTCCTATAAAGTTAGCTCTTCTAAATGTATGTCCTTCCATTTATTTCTTATCAAAAAACTTAGAACTTAACAAATAGCATATTTCAAGAACCAAATATTTCCTTAATTTAGGGGAGTTAACTACTAAGTGCCTAAAATAAACTTCAACTATACTGTGCTCAAAGATATGCCATTAAACATACAAATGACCTAGAGTCAACTTAACAATAAAAATACTGCCACAGCATACATTTCTGTTGTTGATCACGATGCTCTTGGTTAATGAAATTAATCTTAAACTCCATACTTTTGTTTAATGCGACATATTTAAATAGAAAAGGCTATTCAGGGAACAATAATTGTGATTATTTTTGTCTGCAATAATTCAGAAGTACAGATACATCTTGAGTACTATTAATTTCAATAGTATTTTTGTATCATGGTAACTGTATTCTGTATTCACATTTGCTATTTCACTTGAAGTCTCAAGAACTGAGGTAAAAAGAATTACTTACATGAGAAAGCCAGGAATCTGTTTTGGTATAAAACTTCATAGGAATTTGGAGATGCATTTTGATTTATCTTTAGTTTTTAAAAATAATCTTATTTTCTAGAAATTTAAAGGAATACTTACATATAAATACATATATCTATGTATAATAAATGCATGTGAATATATAAGGTAAGTACAAAATTTATGTGACTCCTTTATCATGTTATTTAAATGATGATTTAATAGGCTTGAATATTAATAGGTATATTATGGAAGTTAATTTATAGACAACTCACAAAATCTAACAGTTCATATTATAGAAAGGAAAACACTATGATGATGATAAAAAAGAAAAGAACTTTTTGCTAGAAGTTTGAAGATAGACTTATATTAGCTTTATCTTAGCTTTAGTAACTTCTGACCCAGTAACCATTATTCTATTTTATTTTATTTTATTTATTTTAATTTTATATTTTTGGTTTTGTGGCTACACTTGGTGACAGTCAGGGGTTACTCCTGGCTGTGCACTCAGATTGCTCCTAGCTTGGGGGACCATATGGGACCTAAGGGTCCAAGCAAGGTCCTTCTTGAATCAGTTGCATGCATGGCAAACACACTACCGCTATGCCACCGCTCTGTCCCCAATTTTTAATTTTAATCAATAAATTTATTTATATTTTGGTCTTGAGCCACACGTGGCTCTCCACTCAGATATTGCTCCTGGCAGGCTCAAAGGACCATATGGAATGCCAGAGACAGGACTTAGATCAGCTGCGTGCAAGGCAAACACTCTACACACCCAGAGTACAATCATTCTGGCTCCAAATTTTTAAATGTATACATTAAATATATAAAACAATTAAATGTACAGAATAATATACACAAATAATAGGCAAGCAGCGTTATTTTGGTAATTTCTACAAGATACTAAATTATAACAATAATTCTAAGATTTTCTAAGATCTATTATTCTAATTCTAAGAGAGAAAAAGGAAGGGAAAAAGAATTTCCAAATGTATTTTGTGAGATTGTTATCATCTAATGCAAAATTGTATGAACATAATAAAAACCAGAAAATTATGGCCTAATAGCTGATAAATATAAATTATAAAGTTCTAAAAAATATTAGTACATCAAACTAAAAAGAGTTTTATGTGAACAGAAAGATAGATCATCAGGCTGAAAGCATTATTTGTAATCAGGATATTTAAGTTTCAATTCAAGCAGCCAGGTGTGAGCCAGAAATCAAGCCAAAAATCAATCCAAACAAAGAAACCCACATTAGGTATATAAGAGATCATATTTTATAATAAAATAGAAATTTTTTCAGGATGAACAGAAGGTACAGAATTATCAACTAACAATGTGATATTACACATGCTAAAATGAATGATACAAATCTTAACAAAATGGGAGATAAATCAGGAGGCCTAAGTATATATCTTACTTGTAGGAGAACCTGAACTCACATTAGGCAACTAATGACCCTGTTGGATCACTGTAATATGGAGTTCCTAGTATCCCCCAAGCACTACTATTATGATCCAAGTGACCTTAATCATCATGTATATACATGCTGTGTTGAGCCCTATACTGTTAGACATCTTAGGCCAATCTGAGTAATATGCATTTACTAGGATTATATTATTAAAACTGGATTACTAGAATACTAGGCCCTAAACACTAGTAGACCTTTTGCTTAGAAAGAACATGATAATTTAAATAGATACAGAGAAAGCCTTTGACAAAATTACACAATTTAGCAATATAAGTTTAGAGGTAATGCCTTCAGATAATAAAGGTCAATTATGAAAAAAGTTACAGATAATATTCTAAAGTATAGTAAAAAAGCATAAAACATTTCCTCTAATTTCAAAGAGTCCCACCCTACTTAAATATTTCTGTGTGGTATGATGATTTACAATACTGTTAATGAGGGTTTCATGCACATATCATTTCAATACCACATCTATATTGGAATTCCTGAGCAGAAAAATGGGGGGTTAGTTGAAGAAGAAGAGCTCCTCCACCAAGTTCCAAAAGAATATAATAGATGTCTGTACCAAGTAAGCAGATTTGGGTGGATATCTCTGTGGCGTTCTCTTAAGTAAGAGAAACATATTCCCCATACTGCATGAGCTATAGCAGCCCACTGCTGACAGATATTTCTCAGCTTCATTTAGTAGCAGATAATTTAATGCTGAACTGTGGAGCTACAGTATAGTAGTATTACAGGAAATCTGATGGAAAAGTGACATAAAAATCTATGAGTGAGCCTAAACATAACAAAGAAGGATCAATTAGCACTAACTGCAGCTCAGTATATCCCTAGACACTAATTATAGTAACACCAGAGACAGGTATTGACCCGTGTAGATCTTAGTTTTGACAATCCAATTTGCTTTGTATTGTAAGAAATAATATGAAGTAAATGTGTGCCTGAATCTCCATTAAAGCTATGGTGTTGGTTGGAGGATTGGGAACTCTGGTGAAAAAAATGTCATGCTGAAGTTGGATTAGTTTGAAGATTTAATGCCTCAAACAAATTTATTATAAACAACTTGTTAATCACTATTATTTGACAAATTAGAAAAAATATTTTGCCCTAGAATTAAAAGATACAATGAATGAAACAGAATACAGATCTTAGAAATAAGCTCACATACATATTGTCAATTTAATTATTATAACAAGAAAGAATCTACAATTTGAAAGTAAAATCTGTTTGAGAATTACTTCTAGTAAAAATGGAAAGCTACATGCATACATAAATGTGAATCACTATTTTAACCCACAAACAAACAAACAAAAACTATCTCATACAGTCTTCAGTCCTGAGTGCTTCTCAAAAGCCCTAGGGCAAAGTGACTAGTCTAATTTAGTCAATTCATAATGTCCATTTGTATCAAAATTTTGAATAAAGAACTTGCGCCTGTGATTCTTTAGAGAAAAATGTTAAAAATCTTTGGACACCAGGATCACATATCTGTAAAGTTGGGCTTTACCTATTCTTTTTTATTTGTTTGCTTTTCTTAGGCCACACCCAGCATCACTCAAGGGTGACTCCTGGCTCTGCACTCCAAAAATCGCTCCTGGCAGGCTCAGGGGACAATACAGGATGCCAGGGATTAAAACCAGCCCTCCTGGGTTTGCCATGTGCAAGGCAAACACCCTACAGCTGTGCTATTACTCTGGCTCCAGGGCTTTACCATCTTTAATGTGGATGAGTTTGAATAAATGATGATGCAAATGAAGCACATCTTATATGGCTTTATGGTCAAATATATCCCTAACTGTGGGTCTTTGGACAGTTGACATTCACAACACTCCTTAGAATCTCATACATGCTCCTAAAGGTGAGGTTCTTAGTCCTCACCTAGCTCTCACCACCCCTTTTAATCCTCATCACAATAAATCTTGCTTCTAACAAGAACAACAACAAACATTAATTTACATTCCATAAGGCTTCCAGACTAAATATGGATACATTCCTTCACATAAATTAAAAGAATTCTGGTATAAGTGCAATAATAATAGTACAGTAGACAGGGCATTAATTTACCATACATGCAACTAACTTTGGTTTGATACCAGGCACCCTATACAGTTCTTTAAACCTGCCAGCAGTCATGCTTAAGCAAGGAGAAAGCCCTGAACATCACCAGGTATAGCCCCCAAAAATAAATGAATCTGTGACAAAAGAAAGGCAACAACAATAAATACACAACATGTATGGTATGAATCAAAAGTTATAAAATCATTATATCTAGCAAAATAAATAGTGAAAAGAAGAGACAAAATATTTAAAGAGAGAAAAAATATAAATCAAACACTGGGGCAGAGAATTATATCCTAATAGAGATAGAGAACTAATGGAACTCAATAGGAATAAGACTGAATTTGAAAATGGACAAAATTATATACAAGATGCTTTTCATAGACAGCATGTTACATGAAGTCAAGAAATCCATATTAAAGTACTAAATACAACTAGGAAAGTGAAGTTGAAATGTTTTATTGAGATTCTAAGTTTGACAATGCTAGTAATTATTTCTCATGCACAATTCTATTACCACTCTCAGAAAATGAAAATTAAAGCCACCATGCAAACAGCCTCATAAAAATATGTTAGAATAAACATCAAAACTATAAGAAATGTCAGGTTTAGTGAGTGTTAAGGACTAGGACCCACTTGTATTCTGATGGTTGCATGGTAAATTGATACAATAATTAAGAAAGTCATTGTGGATGCCTGTTGGAAAATAAAAAGTAATTTCTTGGATGTGGTTCAAATAGTAGAGAACGTTTTGCATTTTGTGTGAGCTGTGAATTTAATTTTGGGCCCCACATAAGCACTTCTGAGTGACCCAGGAGACCCTAAGAATTGCAAAGTGGATCCCACAATGACAGAAGCAACATTTAGAATAAAAATTTATATGATCCCTAAAGCTAACTTCTGAAATTTTACATATATTTTCCAAAGGGAATTAAAGTATTTACTAGGTAATATAGCTGTATATTCACAATTTTCCCACAGCATTGACAATAGTCAAGATAAAAAAACATATCATGAATGGATGGAGAGAATACATCTACTTAATATAAATAATTACTAAAAATATACATGAACATATAAACATGCAAATATCAAATATATAATGGAACAATAATAGGCTTAAAAAGTAAGATTATTGCACTAATGTGTATAGACATTGAGTGCATTATGCTAAATTAAGAATACAATATGAAATCATTTATAAAAAATTAATCTTAAAATAATTTGCAGAACATATTGATGATTGCCAGATGATGACAGATAACAAAGTGGACAACATGGATTAAGTGGTATGAACTTCAAATTATATTTAAATTTTGGTCATGCATAATAACTCATGAACAATACTATATTACATATTTGTAAATTATAAGAGCTAATTTTAAATAATCTTTAGCATATATAATCAAATTAATATGTGGTGATAGATATTAAGTAGTCAGGTACTAACTTTGCAATTTATACATATGTCTATTTTTATATGTAAAATACATGTTTTATGTCAAATATAACTCATTTTCAGAAAGTTGAAATAAAAAGGGATAATGCTGTAACTAATTTGTTACCCAAGTTTGTGCTTTGTATTTTGTCTTGTCTTTCGAGAATTTGCAAAAGGAAGATTTTCTTATTCCTAGGAGACCGACACTTGAGTAGCAGTAAGGGTCCTTGTGGTGGTAGAATGTGTGTCAACATTGTTATCAAGAATGGTAGGGGATTATGGAGGAATTAGTGAGCAATAATGTGGGAGGAGATATAATAGCTGACTAGAAGTGTCTTGACAGTGAAAAGGGAAATGTTTTCTTGGCTTGGAGATCAGGGAAGGACATAATGATAAGTAAAAGCTTCTAAGGTCAGGCATTTTTTTTAAAGCTTACTCACTGAGTACAAGAAAATTTACAGATTAGAAAGAGCAATTTTGAAGATGATTTCAGGTCTAAAAGCCAAAGGAAACTGAAATTAGGGATGCAAATGAAACACTTTCTTGCTGGTGTAGTTGCTTAAAGATAATTACTTTAAAGTATGAAAAATTGTAAAAATAGAACAAGGTGCTTTTTCTATTCTCTTTACTAAGCCCTATAATTACAATATACTTGAAATAAATCCCTATAATTACAGTATACTTGAAATAATATTATTGATTTACAACAAATAAAAAAACCGAGCATCAGATAGTATCAGTGTAATGGCAGTTGTAAATGATAAAGTATGGACTTGAAGCAAGAGTAAAACATGGAATTTTGTTTTCTAATACTTAATTCACAACTTCCCATTCTGGTAATATATACACAATCAGAAATTATAGCAAGATATAGTAATTTTATAAAATAAGTTAATTGCTGAAATAATGCAATAAATAATGTTATAGATACTTTGATTTTTACAGCTTTTATATTATTGAGTTTTTAATGGAAAAGAGATTTATTAAGTACAAATATATCAGGTAGGATTTGGGAGTAAAATTATGTATGCATTAAAATTTGATAGTTACTTGCAAAATATAATCAAAATATGATCACTTTTCTATTTATAATTTATGAGTGTTTTTTCTAACAATGGGATATGATATTCATGTTACATGTAATATATATATATAGACAGCACATACTATATTCTATATATATTCTATATTTTAATGTTATTTAACAATTCATACTATTTTATGGATTAAATAACAATATACATCAGCATATATATATTTTTATATATATTGAACATATATATATATTAAATATTATTTTGGGGGGTCCATCTGCCAGCCAGTATTTCTTAGGGTAACTCCTGGAACTGTGCTAAGGAAACATTTCTGACATATTTGGGGACCACAGAGGATGCTGTGAATTGAATTCAGTTTTGTCTTGTTTGAGAAACACACCCTACCATCTATTCAATCTCTCCAATCCATTATCTTTTTCATATTGTTTTGAGTATTTGTTCTTGTTTTTCCTTTAGTACATAAAGACCTTGAAACTGTCTGTCACATCCTATATTTTAAAGTAAATATCAGGTTTTTCATTTTTTTAAAGATAATATTTTTTGTTCTTATTTCACACTTCAGAGTTCATTGTTTACTCTTAATTCTGTGCTTAAGTATCACACTAGCAGGGGCCGAATCGGTGGCACAAGTGGTAAGGCGTTTGCCTTGCATTCTTTAACCTAGGATAACAATGATTTGATCCCCTGGCGTCCTATATGATTCCCAAATCCAGGAGCAGTGCACAGGAACAGTTTTTGTTTCTGGTGATAGCATCTAGGTCAGGTGTATGCAAAGGAAAAGCCTCACCTATTGTACTCTCTCTAGTTCCTGTTTGTTTTTTATTATGTGTTTTATAATGGAAAAAATAGTGTTTTGTATGTATTATGAATTACTTTATAAAATATCTCTTCGTAGCTTCTAAATCTAGAAATTCAACCTTTAAGTTAAATAAATAAATAAAGGCCCAGTAGATAGCATGGAGGTAAGGCATTTGCCTTTCATGCAAAAGGTCATCGATTCGAATCCCGGTGCCCCGTATGGTCCCCCGTGCCTGCCAGGAGCAATTTCTAAGCATGGAGCCAGGAGTAACCCCTGAGCACTGCCGGGTGTGACCCAAAAATCAAAAATAAATAAATAAAATATAAATAAAATAAAATAAAAATACTTATAGTATATACGCTGTGTTTTAATATTTGTTTCATTTGTAGTTTTAGTTTACAGTAAAAGAAATAAAAATACAATTTGTTTTTCCATACTCTCCTCTTACTATATAATACATTGCAAAAATAATTAATTTCATTGCTGCTTATTAAAATTTACTGGGTAGCAGCCAGAAGGTTGGTATTGCAGGTAAGACATATGTTGTGTATGTAGCAGACCTTAGTTCAATACATTTCACTGCATCTGATCTCAAGAGCACCTTCAGGAGAGGTCCTTGCAGAGCCATGAGTAAACCATGACACCAAAACCAAACAAACTGAACAAATCAAGCAAAGTAAAGCAAAGCAAAAGAACTTAATATCAAGATAACATCACTTAATTTACTAAAAAGCATTTTTTGAGGGAGGCCTATCCGGCAATACACGAGACTTATTTCTGGCTCCGTATTCAGTAATTGCTCCTGGTATTGCTGACAGAGACTATATGTATTGCTAAGAATAACCTAGGGTCAGTTGAATGCAAGGCAAGCAGGTTATCTGCTCTACTAACTCTAGCCTCTATAGTTTTGGATGTTTAAAGTATTTTATCAATTATGTGTCCATAAATTTAATTTTCTTACTAAAATTTTTGATAATTTTTAATAGCCTAGGAAATTTTATCTATTTGTTTATTTATTTATTTTGTTTTTTTTGGGGGGTCACACCCATCAGCACTCAGGGGATACTCCTGGCTCTATGCTCAGAAATCACTCCTGGCAGGCTCCAGGGACTATATGGGATGCTGGGATTCAAATAACTGTCCTGCATGCAAGGTAAATGCCCTATCTCCATACTATCTCTCCAGCCCCAGAAATTTTACTTTTAATAATAAAGTTTATCATCAAAGGCAATGAAATTTTCTGCTTGGTAGAAACACTACAATGGGAAAATCTTTTGTTTTGAAAGAAGTTCTTATCTAATAGGGTTAAGAGCTCATAAATTTATAATGCAGAGTTGCCTTCCATCCTGGCATGGGGACTTAACATAGGCCTCAGTAGATTGAACATTGACTGTCCAACCCTCAATCCTGTATCCCAATCTTAGAACTAGTATAGCTTTCTGCACCAGCACCAGAAATCAAACTGCTCCCAGGGGAGACCCCAATGCGATGCTGGCACCAAATTGCTCCAGGGTAGGTTCATATGACACCCTTATGATGATGAAACAGCAACAAATTAATCTAAGGTCAGGTTTCCCTACCTAGCCAACTAAAGGTGAGATAAAATCAGAAGACCTTGTGACACCCTGGCTTTATCCTAGGATCTGCACAAAAATCAAGATCTCTACTTACAGAAGACTTAATAAGACTACCACAGCTGAGTAGAACTATTCTTGGGCCATAAACTAAACCTTGGATTGGACAACTAATATACCCAGTATGCTTTATGGACAGAGACACTCTGTATTCCTTAGGTCAAGAGAATGTCCCTCCTAATTTTCCCTAACATTCATTGTTTCTATGCAAAAACAAAACAAAACAAAACAAAACAGCTAACAAAAACCCAACTTGCTACATCTGCTTCCCCCATTTTTTTTAATTTTAACACCTTGATTACATACATAATTGTGTTTGGGTTTCAGTCATGTAAAGAACACCACCCATCACCAGTGCAACGTTCCCATCACCATTGCCCCAAATCTCCCTCCTCCCACCCACCCCCGGCCTGTACTCTGGACAGGCTCTCCATTTCCCTCATATATTCTCATTATTAGGGCACTTCAAAATGTAGTTATTTCTCTAACTAAACTCATCACTCTTTGTGGTGAGCTTCATGAGGTGAGCTGGAATTTCCAGCTCTTTTCTCTTTTGTGTCTGAAAATTATTATTATTTCAAGAATCTCTTTCATTTTTCTTAAAACCCATAGATGAGTGATACCATTCTGTGTTTTTCTCTCTCTTTCTGACTTATTTCATTCAGCATGAGAGATTTCATGTGCATCCATGTGTAGGAAAATTTCATGACTTCATCTCTTCTGACAGCTGCATAGTATTCCATTGTGTATATGTACTACAGTTTCTTTAGCCATTCGTCTGTTGAAGGG
>PVKC010017151.1:0-20362 GCA_004027635.1 Crocidura indochinensis
CAATTCTTAGTTATATCCTCAAATAATTTACCTTTAATTTACTGTTAAATTTCAGTTTACTTTTAAATTTGACTTATTTACAATTTAATTTTGTTATATATTGTATTAAATATACTAATATACAAAAATAAAATAAAAACAATAAAAATGTATACAAAAAAGAATCTGTGATTAATTAGTGCAGGGGCAAAACTTTGAGGCCAGGAACTTTATGGCCAGTCTCTAGAAACAGAGACAGAGGCAGAGATCAAGAGAGTTAGAAAGAGAGAGACAAGAGAGAAAGAACCAATATTATAACCAGGGCAAGAAGTAAGCCAGAAAAATGATCAGAGATACACTAGCACAAGCAGCAAAAGGCAGCAGAAAAAGGGAATTGGCAGGGAGTTTCTTGGTGGTTCGAATCCGGGCATTCCATTTGATCCCCCCCTACCCAAACCTGCCAGGGACAATTTCTGAGCATAGAAAAAGGAATGGCTCCTGAGCATTGCCGGTGTGATCTAAAAACCAGTCTGGCAGCAACCATCCAACAGGAAAAATCCAGCAATGGTAGTCCCCAGGACATTTGCCCCAGCTTTAGTTGAACCCAGTTCAACTATGCTCCAAAGGTACCTTCCAAGGGGGTCCTCATAACTGATGTCTTCACCAGGAAAGGGGCAGTAGTATGCTTATTGCTAACCAGAAGTCATTTGAGTCTTTGTTTTCTTATAGTTCCTTTGTGTTCCTGAGACAGAACATTTTTATTTCAATGACTTTTTACCAGAACCAGCCATTACACAGTTTCATATTTTCAGATTATATTTTAAACAAGTTATATAATTAAAAACATTTTTTTTCTGTACCAAAAGTCCTCATTCTCTACTTCACCATCTGATGGAAGGATAGCAAGATATGCAAGAGTTAAAAACATTTTGGCTGCTAGGCTCTTTATTTTAAATAAGAAGTTGTGTACTTGAAGATTTTTTTGTTTCTGTTTTTTTTTTCCCAATTGCTGAGTTGAGAAATCAGGAGCTGAAAAGCAGCAATGGCAAAAGGATAGTTTCAAGGGCATGCTAGCAATTCTATGTCCCTTCCATCTCATTACCACTCTTCCAGAATAAATTTTTTGTATGATTTTATCATGACTAGTAATTATTTTACTTCAAAATTGAACAAGCTTAAATGTGAATATACCTTTTAAATGTGGTGTTCCGCAAATGCTTAATGAAAATGGAAGCTGTGTTTCATGATCATATTAATTTATGCTACTTAAGATAATGTTATATGACCTCAAAGTCTACTTTAAGCTACAGCAATTGAACAAGTAAATCTAGCTTTTCAGAGATTCTATTGAAATACTATTTACTTTGTCAAGGTCCATGATTTTATGGGTTATTGGCCATGCACTCAGCTACAGTACTAAAACTGTCCAAGCAGCAACTTTTCTAAATAGACCACTGGAAACACCACATTGTCCTTTGATCTTTTGTGACAGCATTATTTAATTTACTCTTTAAAAATAATAGCCTCAAGACCTATGTCTTGACACTAGAGGATATTAAGCTTCTGTCATAGAGCTAATTTTGACAAAATAATTTTGTTCAGTTTACAATAGTAGAAATGGTTTGTATATTATGTAAAGTCTTAGTTATTACTTATATTTCTATTCTGTTTACAGAATCTAAACAAATTAGCAGTCAATAAATATCGAATGATATATTTATGAATAAAATGGAGCCTGGAAACTTCCCACCAATGATATCACAGATTTAATCTGTAAAGATTTTCCACAAAAATTATTGATAATTCACATATCAGTCCTTATCAGTAAAAGATGTGGAAAAGAGAACTCATGGAGAGAATGATTTGAGAATTATAAAATGAACTGACTGTTCATAATTCATGTACAAAATATGTTCCAATATTTGGTTCCCTGTGTTAGATCTTTGGTGTGATTGTGACCTCTCAACGATGGGGATATAAATTAAGAATAAACTGTTTTCAACTATGTTCTAAGGTTTAACATGGTTTAAGAAAGAGAGTTGGACATTCTCTATTATTTTCTATTATTCTCTATTATTACACCAAGCTGTAGTAGGCTGTACACTTATGAATCACTCACTGTAGGACACAGTGGACCATAAAATGTAGCAGGAGTTGAAACTATGTTGGTTGTATGCAATACAACTATGTTAACCATTCTATTATATTGACAGTCCATAAAGTAAAGTTTTACATTATGAACTTTGTTTATACAAACCAAAGAAACTCAGAGAGGTGAATTATCATTGAAAAATGAACAAAAGTATAGTTTAGCAGGGGATAGATCGATGGCACAGTGGTAAGTCATTTGTCTTGCATGAAGAACTGGAACAGAGCCAGGTTCAATTCTTGGCATTTCATATGGCTTGTGAGGAACTATTTCTGAGCTCAGAGTCAGGAGTAACCCCTAAGGGCTGCTGGGTGTAGTCCCAAACAATATATATATTATTATATATATATTATATATATATATAATTTAATAAATTAAAAATAATTAACTGAGCTTTCTTGATCTGGATGCTAACTCTAGCCAGCATGTGGTTTGGGGAGACACCATGTCGAAGGCCTTCTCCCTAGCTGGGGGGGGGTGCTGGGAGCCTTGATAGGCCCCCAGCGGTCCCTCTTCTGCTCCCAGCCTCCAGACCTTCCCTAGGTTGCCAGCCCAGGTGGCCAGAAAAGGTGGGTCTTAACTTGGGGTGTGCTGAGATTTGCTTGGTCACGTGCCAGTCTACATGTTCAAAACCGCGCAGGGCCCTGCACGCACAGTGTATTTTAATAGTATTCCCTATCAAGTTATATTTTGTGTATGCAGAATGTCCATTTTGTATTCCACCCTTTCGCACACTCCTACAAAGCTCATTTTTATTCCTTAACTCTCTCACCCCCAACCATCAGTACCCCACATTTACTCTTTTTCACTTCAGTACTGCACAGTCCTAATCACAGACCAAAGTCGTGCATTGGATTTAACAACCCCCAACTATTTCAAAAGACATAAAATGGACACAAGATTTTTTTATAACAACACATGGAAGCAATCCTCTACCAGGGAAGACCCTACCACTGCTCATAAGAGACTTCCCTTAACACTAAGAAGACTTGACAGCACCAACAACATGCTTACAGGACAGGGCTCTCTGCGTTGCCCTTTAATTGGGAGGTGAAACAAGAGGACGCTCCACATTCTGACTTCAATGTAGGATATGCAGATTCCAGAATCTTTTATTTATTTTATGTTTTTGTGGTTTTTGGGTCACACCTGGCAGTGCTCAGGGATTACTCCTGGCTCCATGCTCAGAAATTGCTCCTGGCGGCAGGCACGGGGGACCATATGGGGCAACGGGATTTGAACCGATGACCTTTTGCATGAAAGACAAACGCCTTACCCCCATGCTATCTCCCGGGCCACTCCAGGATCTTTAATACAGAAACATTGATACCAACAACAGAGACTGTGTGAAAAAAAAAGTGAATTGGACAAACTAGTTTGCCTGGAGCCTAGAGTTGGTTTGATGCCAGGAAACTTCAGGAGTAGGGTTTCCTTGTATTTAGGCGAAGGCTTTTCCTTTCTAAGCTCCTCATATTTTGGCGGCCCTATGCAAACAATAATTGCCACTCTAATACCACTTTTACTGTGCTCCTTTGACTCTAATCCTTAAGAAAAACAACCCACTGAAACTTTTGAGGTTAACTTAAACTATTATGCATGTGTATGGAAATGTAAAAACGTACTATGCCTTCAATGTTTAAGGAGTTACATAAGTTTTATGGCTTTAGATTGCTTTGTGTGCTGCTAAGAAATATTGTGTATTACAATATGGGGTCTTGAGGGACAAAGTAATTGTACATGGGTTCTGTTTTATTTTTCTTAATGTTCTTTGGCTGAAAGTTCAAAGTTAATATATCAGCAAGGGACTTCTGAGAATTCTGTTTATGGGTAATTGTCCTTCCACTGTAACTTTAACTTGTCCTCTTTCTTTGCATCTTTGTTCTTATAATTAAAAATTAAAAAAATATTTAACTGAAATATTTATTGAAAGTTTGTCTATATAACTAAGCTTATGTAAGGCAGGAGATAGAGTTTATTAAGACATTGGTGGAGAAATCCTCTCTCATAATGAATGTGATGTTTAAATTATGTAGACAGAATTATCATTAACAGTATCATAACAGTATCCTTTAAAGCATTAAAAATTAGCGAACAGGCTTTTCCAGAGAATAATAGTCAAGGGCACACATCTCAAGTTGACAACATGTGTAGCTGCAGAACTAGATGTATTCCAGTTGCTTTTGCATATTGGCTTTATAGGTATTTTTACTTAATTTGCCAATATTTGGGGATTTCTATGTATAAAACAGTTTATTTCTAGGATGTCTTCTAGGATATTTGACCTTTCAAATTCTTACCACTGTCTTTTTATTCTGATGTAACTCCTTCTCTCCATAGAGGGTTCAACCTTTATTGGGTAGTGTTGGGGCTAGTTAGACTCTTAATCTCCTGGTAGTCTCAATTTATATATCCACAAAAGAGGTACAGGTTCTTGGTTTTATGTTAGAATAAGTAACAAGGAAACATTTTTGTTTATTTATTTATCTATTGGTTTTGGGACCACACCCAGTGATGCTCAAAGGCTACTCCTGGCTATGTGCTCAGAAAGTGCTCCTGGCTTGGGGGACCATATGGAATGCTGGGGGATCTAACCACTGTTCATTCTAGGTCAGCTGCATACAAGGCAAATGCCCTACCACTGTGCCACCACTCCGGCCTCTAGGTAACATTTTAAATCACATAATGGTTTGCACAAAAAACTCAATGGCTGTCTCTTCTGCAATTCCTCTACCTCTATTACCTGTCAATCTGTCTTCCTAAGTGATAAGTACAAGTATTGAGAAAAAGGTGTATCACTCCCTGGAGTATGAAAAATCAACAATTCAGTAAAATAGAATTATGATAAAAGTATGTGGTTGAAAGTAATTCTAACACCATAATTGGTGGATAGTTTGATTTTTCTGCTTGAAAATGTGTAAAACTATGGTCTTTCTTTGCTTCTCAATTTAATTGACCAATAAATTAAATTAGATTAAATTAAAGCAATGTCGGAATTTAGAAATACAGTTCAATAGTAGAGTACATGACTTCCATTGATGAAGCCCCAGGATTGATGGATGGCTGGCATTGACAAATAAGGCAGTATTGAAACTAGGCTCCAGAGCTAGTAGTGAGTAACACTGTGAGTAAAACACTTGTGTTGCACCCAGCAATCCTAGTTCAATCCTAGGCACAACATTTTGCACCAAGAGTAATAGCAGAAAACAAAGTCAAGAATAAGTCCTGAGCATTCCCAGAAGTGGATCAAAAAAAAAAAAAGGAAAATAAAAGAAAAATGACATGATTTAGTATTAAGTAAATAAGGTCCAGAATATATGCCAAAGTTTGTTTAGTTCAAAGTTAAACTAACTTAATTTCGGTTGAATTTAAAATAAATGCTCATTGACATTGATAAAATTTGGAGGTAAGTTATGTGATGTAAGGAAATATTATGAATAAATTGACACAGGGTAGAATAATTTAAGTGAAAGGCTCTTCAGAGAAGCTTTATATCAATTTTTTTAAAAAAATATTTTCTTCTCTTTGTTTATATTTATTTATTTATTTTTGGGCCACACCCATTTGATGCTCAGCGGTTACTCCTGGCTAAGCGCTCAGAAATCCCTCCTGGATTGGGGGACCATATGGGTGACTGGGGGGATCGAACCGAGGTCTGTCCTAGGCTATTGCTTGCAAGGCAAATGCCTTATCTCTAGTGCCACTGCTCCAGTCCTCACCCCCCCTTTTTTTTTTGGTTTTTGAAACACACCCAGTGACGCTCAGGGGTTACTCCTTGTTATGTGCTCAATAATCGCTCTTGGCTTAGGGCGACCATGTGGGACACCAGGGGACTGAACCTCCATCTGTCCTAGGCTAGCACCGGCAAAGGAAACACCTTACCATCGGAGCCACCGCTCCAGCCCCATAACAAGTCATTTGTAAGGGAAAACACTAGACAAGAGATTCCTGGTAGAACAAAAAGAGTTGAGTTTCACAAACTGACTAATAAAAATTATGCAGAAATAATCATTGATGTTTATCAGTTCATTCTACAATATACCTTTAAATTTGTAAATGGAGCATGATTTTATGATAACTGATTATTACTTATTTTTCTTCTACATTTTATAAATAAGTGGAATATATTCTTTGTGGGTAAACCCCAAGTATCTATTTGAACAAAGCATGAAAATTGAAAGTTGTGAAACTTAATCACCAACTAAAGTGATAAGCACTCTGTTTCCCCCTTTCAATTACAACTACTTCTGCCATCAATAGCTAATGGTTTTTAAATCACCAATTGCTCATTATACTTTATAATTTTATTTTCTCAATAAATACTCAGACATTAGTTATATTTTTATGTTTTATATCTCTACATATATAGATTATTTTGCATATGAGTAGAAAGGACTGTCTGATTTTGTATAAAAATATAAGAAAACTAATTGTAATAAAGTGTCCTGATATTTCATATGGCATCTTTTCAATAATATCAAAACTGAGTGAGCTATGAAGCAGAGCCCAAATCAATTTAATAACCATCTGACTTTCAAAAAATTCTAATAGTCTCCATAGAGGCAAATTTAGTTGCTATGGAAGAGCCTATTCATTTTTTTTCTAATCTATCACTGAGTGAAACAAGATTCTTAGAGTTCTCACAATATATGTGAAAAAAATAAGTTATTAGTATTGTGTAAGACTTAAATATATCTTATTGTTTTTGATATATTTATAAGAAAACAGTATCTTATTTTCTTCAATTAAAGTAATTCATTTTAAGCTATAGATACTCATTTTAGGGACATAATTACATATTTACAAGATTAAAAATAATGATATAACTTCGGTGCACACTACAATCTCTAGAAATTTACAGGAGGTAAAGAGGAAAGAAATATTAAACAAGAAAAATACCAATTAACTAAACTCTTTGTAAATAAAATTATTAGATCTTGTATATTGTGTATATAAAACTATAAAAATACCAAATATTAATTGCTATATGTCAGTAAAGTAATAAAATAAATATTAAAAACTAAAGATTAAGAATAAAATATCCTAGTTAAGCAATATTCAAATACTTAATAGTTTATCACTTGTGCAAAAGAAAACTAAAATGTGAAACAGTACTGTGCATGACAAAATAAACAATTAGCAGTTTTAATCCTTTGTTAATGAACTTCAACTTTCTCAGATAACACTAATAACAAGAAGATTAGTTATTATAAACATGTCAGTTCTTCTCTTGGTAATTTGACTATAGGACACTTCCATTAAAATAAGAAAGGGGTTGCTAGAGTGATAGCACAGTAGGTAGGGCATTTGCCTTGCACACAGCCTACCCAGGTTGATCACTGACATTCCATATGATCCCCATGTGCCTGCCAGGAGCAATTTCTGAGCTCAAAGTCAGAAGTAGGGGCCGGGCGGTGGCGCTGGAGATAAGGTGCCTGCGCTAACCTAGGAAGGACCGCGGTTTGATTCCCCGGTTCCCCATATGGTCCCCCGCGCCTGCCAGGAGCGACTTCTGAGCTAATAGCCAGGAGTAACCCCTGAGCATCACCGGGTCTGGCCCAAAAAAACAAAACAAAACAAAAAAAATCAAAGTCAGAAGCAACCCCTAAGTGCTGCCAGGTGTGGCCCCCAAAACAGTAGTAGTAGCAGCAGCAGTAGCAGCAGCAGCAGCAGCAGCAGCAGCAGCAGCAGCAGCAGCAGCAGCAGCAGTAGTAGTAGTAGTAGTAGTAGTAGTAGTAGTAGTAGTAGTAGTAGCAGCAGCAGCAACAATTCAATTAAGAAAGGGGAGGTTAGATCTTGAAGAATTAGGAGATATTCAGAAAAGAAAAAGACCTTATTCTCTGTAAGCAGAACAAAAGAGAATCCTCTGGTTTCTCTTCATACATTCTAATAGGATTAGACCCTTTAATTTCACTGTTTTATATGACTTAAAGTATCACTTTAAAGGCTTCATCTTTAAACAAAGTTATATTAGATTTTGGGTTACCAAGTTTCAAGTTGAAATTTTTAAGTGAAGATACACAATAAATTTCACAAAAAATATTTATACATGTCCATATTTTTTATTTTACATTTTGGGTTTTTCTATGGGGGAGTGAGCACACAAGCAATGCTCAGGAGTTCCTCCTACTTCTGCACTCAGGAATTTCTCCTGGTGTTTCAGGATAAGATGCTAAAAATTGAATTTAGGTTGGCTGCTTTTAAGTCAAGGTTCTTATTTGCTGTACTATCTCTACATATATAATTATATATACTACACATATATACATATACAATTATATATTTTATATACTACATATAAATTATAGATTATATAAAATGATTTTAAAGTTACAGTAAAAACTGTATGAATTAGCCACTTAAAATATTTTGTTACAAATGCAGTTTTTATATATAATGCAGTTTTTAAATCACATGATAAACATTCCAATAATATTAAGGAAAAATTAATGAATACAATATTTTATGATGTGTAAGTATTGTAGCATCTGTGAAATATAAGAGTGCTTCTTACAACAAATTTATTGAAGTTTTATTAAAGTTTTGACCCATAGTTTAGCATTATTAATGCCATTTCTATAACCTGCCTTTTGCTAACTACCCTTTTCTTAAAAATAACCATCAGTTTAACTACAAAGAATATAAATTAACTTTGTTACTTCTTAAAATTTTAATCTTTGGCATATATATGCTTTTAAAATACCATGGTTTTATATTTGAATTTGCACAAAATTCTATTTTTGAGATAATCAAATTTGCTATGTAAATTACATTTTATAGTAAAATATTTACATTACAATGAGGCATTTGTTTCTTGAATCCTAAAAAACTTTTTAAGAGCAAGTAATTTATTCTGCTAAAGAAATGTCTTTACCACTATCACTCTCATTGTATTAAAATCAGTAAAACAGATCATTGATGAAAACTTTATTAGTTACTTGATTTCCGGAAACTTTCCAAACCATGCAGTAACTTGGCACTCTTAGGAATACTGTCCTATCTTTCCATATCCCTTTAGTTGGGAAGATTTTTTTATACATTAGCATCAAAAGAATTAAGATATTTTAATCTCTCAGTAGAAAATCTTTTAGCCAATAAAGTAGATAATTAAAATAAGTTCATATGTGATTCTATGAACATAAAAGGCATATAGAAGTCTTCTTAAAATTACTTTATTTTTTAATTTTTAAGTAAATAGCTTAAAATTTACATAACTGTATGACCAATTTCCCAAATATTATATTTTCTAAACATGATGGCAATTCAAATCCATTGTATGCTCATTCTACAGAAACAAATTGTTTCAAAAGATTATGATACCAGCTTGTTCCATTTTATATTTGGCCAAAACCCACTTTGCATGTATGCATATGGAAAATTTCACCTTAAGCAGAGTTAACAGAATTGCACTAACTGCTTAATGTATAATTGTTTGCAGCAATATTATTGAGAGCTAAAGTACTGATGACTGACTATATATTGAATAATTTTTAATGATTAAATTGTGTTGTATATTGTTCATGTAAAATTAGTAAGATTAATACTAAAAAATAATGATAATATTTATAATAATCTTATTAGAAATAGTACTAAGATAATAATGACTGAAAAATTAAGAAAACTTAAGAAAAAATAAATACAAGTATTTTACCATGTAAGAGAATAAGTAAATTATTGTTATTTGTGTATCATGAGATTTATATTTAGAAATACTGATGAGGATTTTCTAATGCCAATCAGATTGGCACCCTTGACCTTTGCTTATTGAGGTTAGATACCAACAAATTAAACATAATCAAAAGGAAATAAACATATATAGATTCCTCAAGCTTTAAGTCTCCTGAGTAGCCATCAGTGATTTTACAGGCAGATCATTTATTCAAAGCATTATTGATTTCCCTCCCCACCATGATCCCAAGTATGTATTTAAGTTCACAGAAACTTTAAGCAGTAAACATAATCAAAAGGAAATAAACATATATAGATTCCTCAAGCTTTAAGTCTCCTGAGTAGCCATCAGTGATTTAATAGATAAAAAATAAGGCTAAGGCATAGCTTATTATTATTATTATTATTACTATTATTATTCAATAGCTTATTTAAAGCACTCTTATTGTTTGAGATGCTGCTTTGTAGGCACTGGGAAGCCTATAGTTAAAAATGTATAGGATGCAGGAAGATTAAAACACTCAGAGCTGTTACTTAGCAAACCTCTTTGAACATAAGTTTAAGCCATTTTGTCCTACCTGTGTTGAAGAGTCTTATAAGTACAAGACTTAAATAATTTGAGTGCCAACTTCTATGGATGCTTTTTTTGTGGAGCAGATATCCCAAGTTGTACTCAGGAAGCCCAGGAGTCTCACAAGAAAATATGAGTCACTAGGGCTTATGTTTCAGTGCAAGAGCCCAAAGATGTGATTTTGCTGCAATGCCAGGAAAATACTCAGACTTTGCAGGCAGTTCTCTTGTGTTCTAGAACTGGGAATACTCGGGGCATACTCAGGGACCCATTCAGGTGTCCAGCTTGTTGCTGTAGTATCTTCAAACACTAATCTAATCCTTATTGACATTGGGTCTAATAATTACTATTCCAACTGTCTGTTTTAATTTTAAATATTATGAAATAAACCTTGAACTGAAAATAAAAGTCTAACATAAATAGCTTAAAAATTTGCTATCCTTTTTGACATGACTGTTGAAAACTCAGATTGTTCTAATGGTAAAATAAATTGAATTTTTACATTTATTTAACACTCAGCTCCATATGTTATGAAAAAAGATAAATTTCTGAGGAAATTATTTTAATAAGGTTCAGACTCTTAACAGCAGTAAACTTCAGGTGTTCTTAGTGTTTTTGGGCACCAGGAATAATATCACTTTCACATATAAGCCATCAATATTTTAATAAATAAAATGTAGGTTTTGTTTTTTACTAAAAATACTCTTCCTATTTTCAAGCCTTACTCACAAGCAAAAGACTAGAATGCTGTAAAGGCTTTCCTCCTCTCTATTTCTTTTTTCATTGGCTGGGATATTTTGAGTATATTGCCATTTCCCTGGCCCTATTGTATACTTTGATATACTGAAAAGTAGCTATTATGTACTTCAATAGTTTATACCTGAGCTCTTCTTAGCTTTTTCAGCACATAACTGTCAAGCAAAGGATGGAGACTTGTGGACATATTTGACAGTTGGCTGCAGATTTTCGCTGTGGTTTAGAATCTTTGGAAATCTTTCGTGCCAGCCTACAAACAGCAATTATAAATTTCTTATTTGTTGGCTTATTCTCATCTTCTATAGAAGATATATCCTCCTCCCCTATTTTTCCTTAAGTAAGAACAGATGTGGAACAATTCTCTCCTGTGAAGAATTTGTCATTTTCTGGAAATGTATTTCTTTTTCATTGAATGTTCAGCTCTCTAAAGGATTAGCTTCTTATAAAGGTTAAGACAAAAGTAATGCTTTGATGGGATTATACAAAATGTCCCTTTAAAAATGCCCTTTGTGACTTAATATTAAAATATAAAGTGATTATAATAAAATGTAACTTCCATAATAAATAATTTCTTGAAGTATCACATTACTGTATATGAAACACTTTAGCTTAAAAGCTTAAAATAAGGGTTGAAAATATTGTACAATGGATTAACTTCTTGACCAGCATGTAACTAATATGGGTTCCTTCTCAGGTACCATATATGGTCCCCAGCAGAGATCTATAACTTCTTTCAGAAATGGCCCCAAATACCTGAAAGTAACACAAATAAAATTGTAAGTGAAAAAATATTAGATTGCATAAAGGAGGATATTTAATTATCTATGTCATATTGAATCATGTTTGACACTTAAGTGTATACACAATTGATTGGAGTCCTGTTAAATTTAAGAGACTTAAAGATACAAATGATAAAAATTTCATTTTGGGGATTCAGTATTGTTAAGAGCAAGAATAATTGATAGCTGAAATTTGTATCATTTGTGTAAGATACAGCAACTTCTTATCAATTCATGTTTAATCAAAAAATATATGGGCATTAGCCTAAATTATTTTATTGGCATTTAATACACTATTAATGTAGGGAAGTAATAGTTCTCAATTTCTATAAATGGATGCATTCAAATGAAAGACTTGAAAGATGTTATACAATAATTATAAATCTTCCATCTGAAAGCCAATGTTTCTTCTATAGACTCCTACAACACTGTAAAGAATTATATGATTTGTGGAGTCAGGGTGATAGCACAGCGGTAGGACATTTGCCTTGCATGCTGCCAACATGGGTTGGACCCGGATTCAATCCCCAGCATCCCATATGGTCCCCTGAGCCTGCCAGGAGTGATTTCTGAGTGCAGAGCCAGGAGTAACTACTGAAAATCACTGGGTGGTGCCCCCAAACAAAAAATACCTATATGATTTGAACATCTCCCTTTAGAAATAGAACTTTTGCCTTAATAAGGGATGGTGAAAGAGAAAGAAATGTATTTTCATAATGTCTTTTCATTTTTTCTCTTGCTAAATACATCACACTATTCCTGCACTCTTTATTATCTTTATATGCCTTAGTTTTATTTGTATCCTACAGTTTTCTTATAACTATGGGCATAGTTTGGCATAGTTAAGTGAATTGTTAATGAGATTCATGGAGACAAAATATAAGATAATACAATGAGCTTTTTTATAGCACTTTACTAAAGCTTTCACACATACAAGTGGATTTCTATTACCAAACAAGTTAAAAACTTAACTATTCATGCTGTCATCAGTATATGCATAATTTTCATCTTCCAAATTTCCAAACTATGCCATCTTTAGCTCTTTCTTTTTCAATAATGCTAAATATAGAGATAAACTTTGTTGTGGTTGTAGGAAGCACTGGGCTTAAAGTAAAAAAACAAATCTGAAGAGCTGATATAATTTTGAAAAATTTCTAAAGCTTTTACTATTTCACAATGTTTAATGTTACATATTTATTATCTCACAATATTATATATAAGTTTAGGAATTATTTAAATTAATTTTAATAAGAATGTTAATTGTTTTCTGAAGTTTGAGTATATGAGCATATAATTACATAGGCCTTTGTTTAAAAGAAAGACATTTCCTTTCATGCAGCGAACCTTAAGTGATCCCTTTATACTAGATGTGGTTCCATGAGCATTTTCAGGAATGAGTCCTGGGTATAGAAGCAGGATTAAGCTCTAATCTGTGCAAGGTATGGCCCAAAAAACTTAAAAATTGGGGAAATAATTTTCTTTTATGAAATTATTGTTATTTTAGATGTTAAATAGAAAATAAAGTTCAGACTATATATAAAACTGTTTTCGAAAAAAGGTGAAAGAAGTGGCTATATATAGATGTAAAGAGAAGAAAGTATGGTCTTCAAACAGTATGATATCAAAAAAGAATAAAATCTGTTCTGGAATAGTTGCCTGAGGTACACTCCATTTAATCTAGAAACCTATACAATGCAAGTGCTAGACTTTTTATGGGAGTGTAAACTGAAGATAAATCTCCGTATGACAGCTGCCATCCTGTAGTAATAATATATAATTTTAGCATTAATTTCAATGATCAATATTAGTTCTTCCTTCAATGTCTATGGAAGTTGAAGACAAATCAAATCTTGCTGCTTCCATATGAAATAATCACTTATTATCATTTTGGTGTATTCTTGCATAAGATAAACATTTTTTCTTTAAGATATTTTCCTCTTAGACTACTTCTTTTATTTCTAATTTGAGTTGTTCAAAAGAAATTGATGCCAAATCAAATCTAGTCATTTACATTTGAATGTAGCATCCTGGGGAGAAATGTTAGATAGATAAAACAACTCCGAATAAATAAACTATGTTATAGCTTTATATTCCTCTAATAAACATAATTTTTTACTAAAGATTTATTGGGGTGACAGTTCTTCTATTTTACAATAGCATTTTGGGAACTTTATAAGAAGATCTGGAACTTGGGGTGGGAGAAAGAGCACAGCTGTAGGGCATTTGCCTTGCACACATTGGATCCAGCACTGACCTGGGTTCGATTCCCAGCATCCCATATATCCCCTGAGCAGAAGCAATTTTATGAGCACACCCCTGAGCACTGTTGGGTTGGCCCAAAAACAAAAAACAAACAAAATAAAGAAGTTCTGGAACTTAGTTTGGTCCAGTTATTTCATAGAGCCAGTCTTTGTGTATTTTGCAAAGTTAAGGAGTTGTGCTTACACTTGACAAACATTTTACAATGGAAATAAACTGGAAATCCAAGCAAGAACTTCAAGAACTCCTGATTCTATACCCCAGTAATAGAACTGCAAAATGATTGGTCATATCTGCTGTCTCCATTTATATTTTAAACTATAGTTTGCATATCTTTAAAGAACTGTCAAATGGCTTGGCAATGCAAATAACTAGAAAAATAAACTGTTATTTTAGAAAGTTATAATCAAATATTAGAAAATTTCTGGAGCAATTCCAATATATATTCAAAACTTCAAATAATTAAGATGACCAGAATATATTTTTCAAAAAACAAATGACAGGCTACGGAAATGCATTTTTTTCTCACTAACTTCTTTACCAAATGTTTATAATAACAGATAAAATTTGTAACTAATAAATGTTTTATTCTTCATTAGATATCCACTGTTTGAAGACAACATGTTCTTCCTTTTTTATCTAATGCAGTCAATTATTTTGCCTTTTTTCTTAAACAGATATATATATCTGTTTGATATATATATCTGTTTGATATATATATCAGAATATATGTATATATTCTGAACTTTCTTTTCAATTTAACCTTTTAAAATAACAATTTTTTTAATAGTTTTTGGGTCACACCTGGCAGCGCTCCTGGCTCCATACTCTGAAATCACTCCTGGCAGACTCGGGGAACCATATGGGATGCCGGGATTCAAATCAATGACCTTCTGCATGAAAGGCAAAACCTTACCTCCATGCCTTCTCTCCAGTCCCCAAAAATAACAATTTCATAAAAGAAAATTATTTCCCTCATTTTTAAGATTTTGGGACAGTCCTCCATAATAATAGCTAAAATATGTGTAATTACAATATACAGTCTCCTGTATATATATTTTCTACTTTAAATCAATAAATAAATAAAACAATTAATATTTAAAATATCTATATCTTTTAAAATATATCCATAGTTCTAAGAATTCAGTTTGATTTTCTCATATATTTTAATTAAAATTTAGAAATAGTGCTCTAACTTTTTACAAGGTCAAATACTTTAGCTTTGATTTTCTTTTTAGGAGTGGGGACTTATTCAGTCAACTTATTAAATGGCACTATGAAAAGAACTGAAGCAAAAACTATAATATTGGAAAAAAGCTAGCAGTTTGAAAAATGCCAGAGTTTTCATGAAAGAAATCTCTTTTTTATTGTTTTTTAAAATAAATAAACTTCAACAGAAACATTTTTAAGCTCTCAATTTCTGTTAAATATACATGAAGCATAATACTGACTTTGCTGATAGTAATATTTGATGTGTAATATTATCTTCATTCGAAGAGTCCAAAGTGCTACCATATTTAGAAATTAAACAAAACTGTATTTCAAAAACTTTTTTAATCCTTCAATCTTGATGAGAAAGTAGCTAGCCCATGTGTGAACAATTTAGAATCTTTTTTTGTTGTTGTTGAGGTAATATACTAAACAGGTGTGAATGATCAACTCTTGCCAAGGTATATTCTGTAGTCAGAGAATACATATATTATTTCAAATTTTACAAGTCTTCCATTTTCATAGAATTCCTGACATTGTCAGTGATGAAATATTGTTTTGAATGCATAATAAATATAGCTAGTTCCCCTCAAAACTATTCTGGAGAAGCACTATCTATTTCATTCAAAAACTAACAACATAGATTAGATTCCTCCTTGGAAATTTAATTTAATGTGTTCAGTTACATTTTATCAATTAATTTAAAAGAACTCTTAATGGTAACTTAAGGAACTGTAGAATTTTTACTTCTAAAGATGTTCTTCATAGGGCAAATAATCCATTTATTTTAATTATAAGAAATTAAGCACTTTATCTGAAATTCTGTTTCCATAAAGTTTGAATTCTTTGAGTGCTTTCACTGTAGTAACAATTTCAGACATCTATAAACCTACTCCAATTGAAGCAATCACTGATGGCTAAACCATGTAGTCACACTATATTACCTGAAATATATTATTTATTCCATCATTATAGACTCAGAAAATAGACATAAACAAAATTTTATATAAACTATTTGGAACTTTACATGAAATGGAAAAATAAATGAAAAAAAAAGGAATTTTCATCACTCAATGAAAACCAATTAAATATATTTGTACATAGGCAATACACACACTGTGTGTTATATAATTATTTTAATCTAAAACATAAAGTTGTTAAATCTTTGTGAACAATTTAAATCAGGTACAGAAGAGATCACCTTTGTACCTAGGTTATTGCACCAAGTATACTGAACTAAAGCCTTTTTCCCATTACATCTCCTGGTTTTCATCTAAGTAATTTTATATTTCAAAAGATATCCTGTCTGCTTTAATACAAAAAGCACACCTCAACTTTATTTGACAGTTAAAGAGGGAGTGAAATAATTCAAATTAATGACTAAAAAGAAATGCTTTCTTCCAAAACTTTAGCTATTTCCCCATAAGAATGATTATTTTTAACATAACTAAGAGTATTTTAATTACAAACATTGAAATTAAACATTAAAAGTTTATTTTTTAATTGAGATGACATTGACTTAAAGAATTTAAAAATATTTTTAGCACTGACAAAAATATCTCCTCTATAATTAATTGTAATCATTTTAAAAATCCAAGTCATGGTCCCCCGAGTCTGCCAGGAGCGATTTCTGAGTGTAGATCCAGAAGTATTCCCTGAGCGCTGCTAGGTGTGACCCAAATACAAAAAAAAAAAAAAAATCAAAATCACATACAAAAAGAACACATACAAAGAATTCATATGTCAAAAGTAATACAGGCTAAAATTTGATGACAGCTAACTAAATGGGAGAAAATTTTTGCACTCAACACATCAGATAAAGGTTTGATATCTAAGATATACAAATTACTCACAAAGGATAACTCCAGAAAACCTAAAAAAAAAAAATCAACATTAAAATTAGGAGAAAAATTGAACAGAATTTTTTCTTGTTAACGTTGGCTTGGGTATTTAGTCCTGCCATTTTAATTTTTTAACAAAACCAATGCAAATGAGACCATTTGGCTCTTGACACCCATCTTTCATATATCTATTTATTCTCCTCCACTCAATTTCTTTCTTTCTCCTAGCTATATTCTGGGGCCAACAGTAGGAAATAGCAATAAAACAAGTGAAGAAAGTCAGAGGAATTCAAATCACAAAAGAGGAAGTCATGTTATCTCTATTTGTAGATGACATCAACAACCTTAAAGAGTCCCCAAAATGCTCTAGAAACCAAAAAAAGATACAGTCAAATGACAGGCAACAAAGGCAAAAACAAAGAGAGTTGCATTTCTTTATACAAATAATGACTCAGAGGAGAAAGAGAAGACCAATAGCTGGCCAATAGATACTCAGTAAAATGCTCATCATCACTTATCGCTAGGGAAATCCTAATACAGATATTAGTATGATGTCATATTATACCATTGAGGATGGTATTTATCAAAATACTGAGAATAATTTGTGATGCTATGAATGTGATGAGAAGAAATTCTCATCTGCTGGAGGAAATGCTGCCTGGTCCAACTCCTATGTAAAACAGGGTTCCCAGTAAACTCAAAATTGAGTTGCCATATGACCCAAAAATCTCATTTTTGGGTATATATCCCCAGGATAGAAAACTTTCACCCAAAAGGATCTTTTCATTGCAGAACTTAGTACAATAATTAAGACTTGGAATCAACCTTGATGTCCAAAAACAGACAAGTGAATTATGAAGATGTGGAGTATAAATAAAATGGAATGCTACATAGCTCTAAGTCATGGTGTAGTCAGACAATTTGCTGCAACATGGATAGAACTAGAAGATATTATGCTAAATTAAGTAAGGAAGAAGAATAATATTACATGAATATTACAAGAATAATATTAATTACACATGGTATCTAGAATAGTTCCATGAAGATTATAATGTTTAAATGGGAATTGTCTCACAAACCCTTGGCCCCAGAGTATAACTAGGAGAAGAAAATAAATTTAGTGGTGGAGGATAACAGATATGTGAAAAGATGGGGGCCAGGGGTCAAGTGGTCTCAGATGCATTTGTTTTGTTAAAGGGACAGAACTAAATATCCAAGCAAAAGTCAACAACAATAAAAACAGTAGTTCCAATCAAAACTTAAATTGAGCCTATTATACTGGAAGACTTTGATTATGGGTGGTTGTATTTGCTCAGAAGTCGCTCCTGGCAGGCACGGGGGACGCAGGCAGGCACCTTACCTCCAGCGCCACCACCTGCCCCCCTCATTATATTTTCAATGATATAACTGGGCTAACACTACTTTAAATATTGTGGTGTCAGTATTTTATCATTTTCAATATATTGAGGGTCCAATATTAAGGCAGATTCCACTCCAAATCCTATACTCTAACAGAAATAACCTAGCTCCTTGATTGAAATCAAATAACATTAGCAGTTAATTCTCAGGCAAGAGTACAACTGGACTAAAAACTCTAGTTCTTTCCTTTTGGAAGGGGATTCGTGGAGAACCCACTTTGCCCTTCTCCTCCATGCCATACACACAACCATGGGAAAATCCAACTAGCCTCTGCCCATTAGCCATCTCCCAGAGGAAAAAAAACCTAGCCCCTTTTATTCTGTCAAACCCCATATTACTTTTATTTTTTAATATGTTTCATAATTTCTAGAATTATTTCAACACAGTAATATGTTCTTGTTACATCTGGCTAAACTTGGGAATAGAAAATTACATTAAATTGTGCCTTGGGGGGACCGGGCAGTGGCACTGGAGGTAAGGTGCCTGCCTTGCCTTGTGCTAACCTAGGACGGACCGCGGTTCGATCCCCCGGTTCCCCATATGGTCCCCGTGCCTGCTAGGAGCGACTTCTGAGCAAATAGCCAGGAGTAACCCCTGAGCGTCACCGGGAGTGGCCCAAAAAAAAACAAACAAAAAAAATTGTGCCTTGGTAGATAATCTAAGTGAAATGTCGAAGAGTTCTTTTTATGTAAGTATAAATCACATTGTTCAGAATGAGAACCACAAAGTTTCTTATTAGATCACTGATATTTGGTGGGTTTTTTTTTGGGGGGGGGAGCAGTGCTCAGGAGTTACTCCTGGCTCCATGCTCAGAAATTGCTCCTGGCAGGCACGGCAGACCATATGGGGCACCAGGATTCGAACCGATGACCTTTTGCATGAAAGGCAAAAGCCTTACCTCCATGCTATCTCCCGGGCCCCAGATCACTGATATTTGACTTCAAATAAATTTAGAGGGGCTGGGCGGTGGCGCTGGAGGTAAGGTGCCTGCCTTACCTGCGCTAGCCTAGGACGGACCGCGGTTCGATCCCCCGGCTTCCCATATGGTCCCCAAGCCAGGAGCAACTTCTGAGTGCATAGCCAGGAGTAACCCCTGAGCATCACCGGGTGTGGCCCAAAAGGCAAAAAAAAGATAAATAAATAAATAAATTTAGAAAAGATTTTCTTATCCATTCCTTATTTTATGAGGTTGCTCATAGAGAAATACTCTTATATAGTTTGCAAAATATAATGTGCTATTTTATTTATAAGTCAACAATTATGAATATCTAATTTTCTATTATTCAGTTCTACTTAAGACTATTTATTATATACTTTCAATATACATAATAGGGTCTGGAGTGGTGGCGCATGGTGGTAAGGCGTATCTTGCCAGCGCTAACCTAGGACCGACTGCGATTCTATTCCTTGGCATTCCATATGGTTCCCCCAAGCCAGGAGTGATTTCTGAGTGCATAGCCAGGAGTAACCCCTGAGTGTTACTGGGTGTGACCCAAAGAAAGAAAGAAAGAAACAAACAAACAAACAAACAAATATATATATATACATACACACACATAAGACTTTCAAATGTGTATTAAGCTTGACTGGCATTCCAGAGAAACTATAAGCAAATAGGTTTTGTAAATATTGAAAAGGAAATTTAAACTTTTCATAATAATTTGAAGACATTGAAAACTTTGTCAGAATAAGTTTTGAAAGGTCTTATTCTGTATACTTTTATCTTATAGGGTGA
>PVKC010017152.1:0-20369 GCA_004027635.1 Crocidura indochinensis
GTTGCTGACCTAGGTTTGATCCCTAGCATTCATATGGTCCCCAGAGCCTGCCAGGATTGATTGCAGAGCACAGAGCCAGCGTATCCCCTGAAAGTCATCAGATGTGACCCCAAATATCCCCCAAAGAGTATTACCCCCCAAAGAGTATTTTGTCAAACTGAACTGGGGCTCATGGGCTAACTCTTCAGTGTTGGGATTTGCTCAGAGTGCAGGGCATTCAGGTGACCATATGCACTGCTGGAGATTGAGCCCAAGGCAAATTCCTATAACTTGCTGTACTATCCAACCCTTAACTATAAATTTTTTGCTTAATTTTCCTAAAAGAAAGTACACAGAGCAAGAAAGAGAAATGTAAAAATAGAAATTCTACCAACATGTTTGTTGTTTGTCTCCAGATTCTAAAACCAAATACTGAACTGAAATCCAAAAGTGTTAAAATTTTTGTGATTTGCAATTGAATGCATTTGTGAAGATTATTTTTTATCTTGTAAAAACATTTTTTGGGGGGGGCCACACCCGGCGACGCTCAGGGGTTATATTTTTAAACATTTCATTAGTGATTAAATTCTACTTTTGCCATCCTAACTAACTTGGTAACCTAACATCCTATCCCACGTGGTAAAATGAAGAGAATGGGAACAGGGAGCAAAAACATCCCAGGGGACCACTCACTCACATATGGAATAGGGGCATACTATGAGTCATGCCTTCCAAATTCCTATTAGGTTTTCATAGTGTAGCCTAAAGAGGAAAAAGCCCTTCTGCAAATGGGGGAAAGTGACCTGTTATTTTTAGATTTGGGGGTCACACCTGGCAGTGCTTAGATTCTTCTGACTCTGCTCAGTAATCAATTGTGACAGGGTTTCTACCAAAAGTAGTGGCAGAAATTGAACATAGGTCCTGGATAGAAGCCTCCAGGCTGAAATTGGCCTTTATCAAATACTGGAGATCACTTCTTTCTTCATCACAGCCTGCCCTACAGCAGTTATTTTGCCTAAATTTAAGAGACTGGGTTTTTGTTCAAGATCATAAGAGATGGAGTAAGGAAATGCTTTTGGTTTTTGGGTCACACCTGGCAGTGCTCAGGGGTTACTCCTGGCTCTATGGCAGAAATCACTCCGCCACTGGCGGACTCGGGACCATACAGGATGCCGGGATTCGAACTACCTTCTGCATGAAAGGCAAATGCCTTACCTCCATGGTATCTCTCAGGTCCCGAAAGAAAATTTTTTGGGGAGAAGGCACCACAGCCATCTGGGCTCAGAGCTTACTCCTGGCTGTGCTCACAAATCACTCCTGGGAGGAGCTAGAGAGATACCGTAAACATAGGACATTTGTCTTGCATGCAGGACTGTGGTTCAAATCCCCGCATCCCATATGGTCCCGAGCCTGCCAGGAGTGATATGAGCATAGAGCCAGGAGGAACCTGAGCGCTGCCGGGTGTGACCCAAAAACCAAAATAAAAAAATAAAGCGCTGTTTTTACTGGATCCAGGACATGTTCTTCTTGTGTACTTGGTTGATCTCTCACTCAGAACCCACAGAGCATTCTCTCTTCAGCCTGGGAAACTCAACATTGGGACACTGGGGCAGTCTCCAGCATTTCCCTTGTGTCTGTGCCATAACTCGAAAATCATTATTTACTTTGTCTGCTTCACTACTCACTTATTAGTTTTCCTTTTTGAAATTATTTTGGCTGGCTATACTTAAGGTTTATTCCTGGCTCCACATTCAGGGATCACTCCTGGAACTGGTCAAGAGATCATGTGATGCCAGAAGCTAAACCCAACTTAGATGCATGCAAGCACCTTACCTATCTCATCTGGCCTCTGGTGATGAAACATAACTTCCATCTTGAAATGAAATGAACTTGTTTCCTTGGGGGAGCCACACCCATTGATGCTCTGGGATACTCCTGGCTATGCAGTCAAATATCTTCTGGCTTGAGGAACATTACAGGTCACCAGGGAATTGAACAGCAGTCTGTCCTAAGCTAGCACACACAGGGCAAATGCCTTATTGCTTGCGCCATCACTCCAACACCATGACTTTTTTTTTTTTTTACTATTTTGGGCCATACCCAGCTGTGCTCAGAGGTACCCTGGCAGGCTCATGGGACCATATGGAATGGAGGGATTGAACCCAGGTTGGAAACACCCAAGGCAAGTGCCCTAACCATGGTCTGTAGCCCTCTGCTTCCTGCCTAGTGTTCACAAATCACTCAGCTCAGAGCACCCCTCCAACTGGCTCTGCATTTATTTCAATATAATTTCCAGGGATAACAAATATCTACAAATAAATGTCAAACCCAATAGTGGTTGGAGCTGTGGCCCATACCTAGTGTCTGAAGCTCTACTCAGAATAAAGCAAGTGTGCTTGCCTTGCATATAGCCAACTGTGATTTGATCATAAACCCTATTCCTGATTTGAGTTTATTGTCAGTATAAGTACCCCAAGGTACTTGATAGGTACAACCCTTCACCCCAAAAGTAAAACCTGGCCATTAAATTTTAGGGGGATAGGATCACAGCCAGCTGTGTTCAGGGATTAATTATTCCTGACAGCATAGGGATCCTAGTCAAGTTTACCACATGCAAGTAAGTGCAAAAACCATTATAAAATCCTACTATCCTCCTGATTCTTTATGTGTAAGGGCTAGTACTCTGCTTAAGCACCTATTGGTGCTATGGATGGATTGTGTGCAACTATGGATGTAGCCTATGAGCCTGAACTCAAAATTGGTGAAGCTGCATTCTGGTACTTTAGAGTATATGGTGCTGATTAATCAAAACAAGTGTGCGTTGCATTCAACATCAACTGCATGATTTTAAAGGTGTGCAAAATGGTAATAAGGCAAACTTCTTACTCATGTAGTAGCAGCTCTCAAGAATTAACACATTAGGGGGCCGGGCGGTGGCGCTGGAGGTAAAGTGCCTGCCTTGCCTGCGCTAACCTAGGACAGTCCGAGGTTGATCCCCCAGTTCCCCATATGGTCCCCCGTGCCTGCCAGGAGCGACTTCTGAGCGAATAGCCAGGAGTAACCCCTGAGCATCACTGGGTGTGGCCCAAAATCCAAAAAAAAAAAAAAAGAATTAACATATTAGCAACACTGAACACCACTTTCAGAAAACAGTCCCTAAGTTCTAGTTGCATGTGTGAATTACCAGTGACCCCAGTGAACACTGGAACAAATGTGAAAGCATTTGGTGCAAGAATGGACCAAAACTCGACATAAGCATGCTGTAGCCAGCTGCTTTGACCACTAAAGAAATCCTTAGGTAGGAACAAGATGGCAGGCAGCACGTAAGAAAAATTCTAGCTGATTAGAGAACTTAGGATACAGAACCAAAACAGAACATCCATCTGGTTTTAGAATGTCTTTATTAAAGACAAATTAAGTTGTTCACGCCTCTTAATCCTCTTCCTTCACTGGTTTGCTGTGGACAGCTCACCTGATCCTGCCAATTAAAAAAACACAATTACTCCAAAAACATAACAGTCATATTGTTTTCAAAGTAAGTTATTTTAGCGGGAAAGAGCCCAGAGAGCTGAAGGCACATGTTTTACATACAAGAAGCCTACGTTCAATCCCTGCGGGAGGCGCTCAGGCATGGTGCTCTGGAGTGACCCTGGGATATGTCAGGGTCTGAACCTACAGTTCCTGCATCCAAAGCTACATGTACTCTCAAGGTCACTGAGCTTTCTCACTGGTCGAGGACTTTATTTACCCAGAGGTGAATAGCCCTAATCATTGATAAGGGGTGGATTTTGTTAAGTGCATGTAAGAATATAAACTTAATAAATAAAAGGGCCTGGAGCATGGAGGTAAGGTGTTTGTTTTTCATGCAGAAGGACAGTGGTTTGAATCCCAGTATCCCATATGGTCCCCTGTACCTGCCAGGGGCGATTTCTGAGCATAGAGCCAGGAGTAACCCCTGAGCACTGCCGGGTGTGACCAAAAAAAGAACATAAACTTAAATATCAGATCTCTTTTAAATAGTAAAGTATCAAAAGCAAACACATCAGAACCAGATAGTACAGAAAAGGAGGGTAGCTCCCTTCTCTAAGTGGCCAACTAGGTTCAAGCCCTGGAACCTCATACGGCCCCAACCTCCTGAGCCTGTCAGTAAAGACCCAAGTGCAGAGCCAGGAATAAACCCTGGGTATAGCCCACGTATGATCCCAACAATACAACAACCCTCCAAAAAAAATTACACCACCTCCCTCAACTAATTGGGATCAAATATGTAAAATTACCTGACTGTAAACAAGTCTGCATGACAGATTACTTAAGGCCAAGAGAGGACAACAGGTAGAGCACATACACAGATACACAGTCAATCTGGCCCTTAAAAAAGGTCAGTGGTCGAATCCTGGGATCCCAGATGGGACCTGAGCCTGCCAGGAGCGATTTCTGAACATAGAGCCAGGAGTAGCCTCCGAGCAGTGCCAGGTGTGACTCAAAAACCAAAAAAACAGGGGGGGGGGCCCGCGGGCGGTGGCGCTGGAGGTAAGGTGCCTGCCTTGCCTTCGCTAACCTAGGACAACCTAGGACGGACCACGGTTCGATCCCCCAGTTCCCCATATGGTCCCCCATGCCTGCCAGGAGCGACTTCTGAGTGAATAGCCAGGAGTAACCCCTGAGCGTCACCGGGTGTGGGCCCCCCCCCCCCAAAAAAAAGAAAAAACCCAAAAAACAAAAAGGAAAAAAAGAAAGAAAAAAGCCTTATGGAGCCAGCTAAGACAATTATAGGCTGATTCCATTTTGATTCGCAACATCACACAATGACTCCTGGGCAGAGTCTGGAGTTAAGTCCTTGAACACAACTGAGTAGAATTATGTCTCAAAAAAACAAAACCTAAAGTGAAAAAGGCCAAATAGTTTCACGAATAATCAACACCAATCTCTTGTGAGAGATATCTAATAAACACTCCACAAGAGTCATGTAGACAAAATACTCAAGAGCATTTTCTATTTCCAGCAACTGCGTGCCCTCCCTCAGGACAGAGCAGGGAACAGTAGCCAAAGAATTGGCATGTGTACCCAAAAACAAAAAAGTCCAGAAAACCTAACTGATACCTTCTCACTCGGTATAAGCCATATAGCATTCCTATTTCTATTGTTTCAAAAGTGATTGTGACCATTTTTAAATGTCATTTAAATAAGAAAATGGTTAACTTTCTCAACTTAAGAACTCCGGAGGTGGGGCCGGGCAGTGGCACTGGAGGTAAGGTGCCTGCCTTGCCTGCTCTAGCCTAGGACAACCGTGGTTCGATCCCCCAGTTTCCCATATGGTCCCCCAAGCCAGGAGCGACTTCTGAGCGCATAGCCAGGAGTAACCCCTGAGCGTCACTGGGTGTGGCCCAAAAACCAAAAAAAAACCACAACTCTGGAGGAATGGGGGTATGATACACAAGGCATGCTTTTATATGCTTCCTCATATAAAAAACTGCGCCAGTCCTCCTTTTAATGGAACACAGATATATTCTAGCAAAACAGGAATTCTGCTCCTTATAAAAGAAAATCACCAATATGGTAAAAAATTGCCAGAAGTAGGATTGAGGTGCTAAGTTTATCAAGAACTAGAACGAATGTCTTGCACGTGCAGGCTGAGTTGGATCATATTTCAACATTATCCCCTCAATACCAAAGTTTCACTGAACAGGGGCCAGCGAGGTTGCGGTAGAGGTAAGGTATCTGCCTTGCAAGCGCTAGCCAAGTAAGGACCTTGGTTCAATCCCTCGGTGTCCCATATGGTATCCCCAAGCGAGGGGAAATTTCTGAGCGCTTAGCCAGGAGTAAACCCTGAGATCAAATGGGTGTGGCCCGGAAAAAGTTTCATTGAACAGACCATTTGGCATACCCAATTATTTTGAGTGCTCCCTAAGACCACTGAGCATGTACTGTTGAGGAAAGCCAAATTTTTATTGAAACCTTTTAAAGCCAGAATGATATAAAGTAGGGCCTTGCATGTATGAATGAGGTCTATCGAGGGTTCAATCCCCAGCATCCCATGAGTCCCAGTACATCCAGGCACTCGAGTGCAAGGCCAGAAGGAAACCCTGAGCATTGCCAAATGAGGCCTAAAACCCATCTACTTAAAAGTAACACCCCTAAAAAACATCCCTTAAGATCTCACAAGTCCTTGATAAATTATCCTTGACTTCTTAGTCAGGAATAAGCACCCTGATCACATGTGAATATGGCCCAAAAAACAAAAATACATAAAAAAAAAAAAAAAACACAAGATATCCTCACAAGTCGGTACTTTTCTATGTAGGATCCCAAGAATCCTCTGAAGGCAGTTTACAGTTAAGAATCACTATAGAGGGACCGGAGAGATAGCATGGAGGTAAAGCATTTGTCTTTCATGCAGAAGGTCATTGGTTTGAATCCATTTGGTAACACCCCATATGGTCCTCCGAAACTGCCAGGAGCAATTTCTGAGCATGGAGCCAGGAGTAACGCCCTGAGTGCAGCTGGGTGACCCAGAAACCCCAAAAAATAAACTCTACTTACCTACACACTTTCACAATCTATATTAGTGGTGACCTTCCTTCTTGGATGGCTCATGCTGTATGTTGTCAAGATTAAATATCCACCTATCATTAAAAACCAGAAGATACAATTAAAGCATCTGCATTGCAAGGAGCTGACCTGAGCTTGAGTATGCGCACTGCATGTCTCTGACAAACACTTGCCACTAAAAATAACCTGGGGCCAGAGCGGTGGTGCTAGAGGTAGCGCCTTGTAAGCGCTAGCCTAGGACTGACAGTAGTTCGATCCCACATAGTACCCCAAGTCAGAAGCTATTTATAAATACAGAGCCAGGAGTAGGTACTGAGCATCAACAGGTGCGGCCCAAAAACAATGAAATGTCCTACCACTGTACTATCACTCCAACCCCACTCATAGTTATGGGCTGGAGAAATAAGAGTTGAAGGTAGGGCGTTTGCCTTGCATGCAGAATGATGGTGGTACAGATCCCAGCATCCCAACTGGTCCCCTGAGCCTGCAAGGATCGATTTCTGAGCATAGAGGCAGGAGTAACCCCTGACTACTGCTGGGTGTCACAATCCCCCCCAAAAACCTCTAAGGAATCTTACCTCAAGTGAATGAGTACTCTATCAGCCAACATCAATTATTCTCACCTAAAGAATAATAAGAAAAAGTTAATATAAAAATACAAGGACATTAAGTTTGAAAATGCTAGTTATCTAAAAAAAAAAAAAACTTAAGAGTAAAATCCCAGAGACAAAGATTAGGGGCAAGTTACAGCATTAAAAAAAAAAAAAAACAAACAAGAAGAAACTTCATGGGGGGAAGAGATAATCTAAAATTACACTTAGATAAAGACACCTGAATTAAAACGAAACTCTTAAATACAAAAGCCTAACTACTATTTTCACCAGTCTGAGCACAATAAAGGTTGACTGCAATCCAAAATATACTATCCCTTATGTGAAGGTAAGTGACAACGTTCACCTTTTCCCAGTGAGTTTTACCCTAAGGCTATTTTCATAGAAAAGCACATACCCTGCTCCCCATTCAAGTATGTCTTCATTCCAGGCATATTGAGCACCTTTGTAGGAGTCCTCCATGAGTACTCTCCCCGTTCCACAGTACACAAACACTGCAGCTGTTATTCGGTAATCCTATTTGTTTCATTCACTCCCTTCTGAGTTTTTAAGTTAGGGTAAAGAAGCTATGTCTTAACAGGTCAGCAAGGAACCCAGGTTTTTCTGAGGGAGAAAACACCCACCTTCACTCTTTAGTGCCTGGCAGGGCCACAATGCACAGAAGACCATAAAAAAAAAAAATCAGCCTTAAATCAAGTTCCAGTTTTTCTCCTCTTTCTAACTATCAGTTACTGCCAAGAGTGTATGGATAGTGTTTCCTGTTGCACATGTACCATCCATAAGGGATACTATATTGTTTTGCATTCTTTACCCATCCCCCAGGATAATCCTAATCTACATTCAGTCCCTTTTTTCACTCCCCCCCCCAAGAAAATCTTTTCAGCACTGGTGATCAAAAGCAACAATTTCATGGTTGATTTACCAACAACTGTGGAAATTCCACAGTCGAATCTAAAAAATTGCCAATCATTATCTAGCAGCAATGACAGATGATAGAAGCAGTCAAATCCTCTTGTATTCTAATAGCAGCCATTTGAGAACTGCACTAGCTTAAAGAGCACTGAAACATTATCAGCTAAAGCCAAAACCATATAAAGGCCCAGAACATACACCCATCTTTCTAAAACCTATCTAAAATCCCGGGAAAGGCAGTAGTAGATGCAGGACTGTGGATCTTGTCACTGCAGCTGACAATGATTAACAGTAAGAGGCATGCACAACTCCCATTAAGGTTAAAAGTCCAAAACTAGTCACACACATCTCTACTGGGGAAGTGAGATTATGCATTCTTGTAGGTTTCCAATCTTATTTTGAAGAGCATTGCATTTCTGTTCTTTCAGAAAGCACCGGTTATCTGTTCCAAGGGCCTAACAGCACGAAATGCATTCTGACATCACACCTCTGAACCTCAGACAGTTCTCATCAAGAATAATTTGGGCTTTTATGTGCAAAGACTATGAAATACAATGCAAGCACCTCAGTTTAGTGTTATTACTGAAACCCATTTATTCACAGCTTTCACCTAAAATTAATTTTAAACCCTCTTCTGTGATATCAGAAATTGTAGCTACATACAAATTAAAGCTACTAAAAATTGGCTCAAGTCACAGGTTTCTCATTTCAAAGTGCAAATATCTACTTATCTTGAAGCAGAATAAAGCAAAATTAACCCCCACCCCAATGATGTCCCTAAATTTCATATTCAAGTTCCTCAAATTTGTCTCCCTAGACATTAACCTTCGTTTTTATTTCTAAATATTCATCACTAAATCACGGTAACACAGTTGGCCACCGATTTAATAAATTATCCACAGGAAACCATTGGTGTTATATGCCAATTTAGTGACGTTTGTCACCAAACATGTTTTATCTTCACCATGTTAAGAAGACTAAACTAGTAAACATTTGCTCTTCACTATCCAGAACGAGACTTGCTTAAGTGGACTATATGTTTTAAGTATTAATTTGTCCCCCACACCTTAAGAACTGCCTGCCAATAAGCAAGCCATTTATTTTGATACAATGAAGAAAGTCTCAGCCATGAAGCATTTTCACCAGCATTTATGCAAAGTAAACCAAAATCTCCAGTTATAGAGTAGAAGGCATTTATACATGAAAGCAGTTTTTCATGCATGCTAGAAACAAACCAATTCAGAGATCAAGTTGAATTGGGGTCTGCAACAACAATGCAAAACTTTATTGACTCCTTATCAACAAAAGGTACTATAGAAAGTCTATACATTTCTTAGTAACTATCTGAAGGCCTATTGTAACATCACATCCCTAAAACCAATGGAACCAAAATCAAGGCTAATTTGAACATTTGTGATCACCTTTAAGAAAAAAAAAAAATTCTTATGACTGGGAAATTCATTCTCAATGTAAGCTGCAGGTAAGGTCAACATGCCATACCAGTTTCCCCAGGCTTAAAATATTTAGACAAGTCACACAACTTGCACTTATCACATTAGAGTCCCACATAAGCCCAAGGTAGTAAACAAAAGATGTTCCCATGGAGTCCATTTTTTAAAAATCACATTACAAAAAGGTTGTACTTTTAGTCTTTCACTCAACCTACAGAAAAAAAAAGTTACATTTGCATTCTGAAATTACTGATTAGAATTGCTGATCTGTGGGCAGGTCAGTATGCTACGAGACTTCACATGCTATACATATACATATCCAGTGTCAAGATACTCTAATTACCAAATATGGTTTGGTTCCCTCCCCCCACACCACTGATGTTCCATGTTATCTGCCATTATAATGCAACTTGAAGAAACCACACAACTGAGTCCAATATATAAAGGAATGAAGTTTGCACTTTTTAGCTGAGAACTGTAACAGTACTGAATTCTGCCTGACAAATTACAACTCTAAACCCAAACCCAGTTTTGATAAGCTAACTTTTCCATAGTTGTTAGGTGCTGCACTGTAATTTCATTGTCAGAAGTGTGATGTCAGAATGCCCACGGAATAAAAGTACATAGCAAGTCACCAAGTTAGATTATATTGCTTGTTACCTACCTGTATGCAGTCGGCAATGAGAATCTTGGAGCAAGCAGGAATACTACATCCGGGTCCTAATGTCCATTGCCATTTGCGGTACTACGTTCCTCACAGTTACGCACTGCAGAAATGCTGGCTAAACGCAGTTATGTAGCAGGCCACTACTTTTAATAGTGCATAATTGCAGTCCACTCCATGAACACCAGAAAACATTCTGCCACTAATCAGTGGCTTCCCCAAGAAAAGCCAAGTATATCTATATTATCTGCCATAATATGCCACTTATTAAAATTGCACAGGCGTAACATTACAGTTTCCCAATCCTATTTGTATTAGTGGTATATAACATCTAAAGAGTGGTGGGGTTGGTAGTTTAGTGTGCTACGCAGAGGATTATGGTTTCACTAAAAACTGTGAGCCAGTCAGAGCTTGTAAGATACAGTAAATATACTGTGGTTTCTTGAGAGAATGAATTTTTTAAAGATTAGGAGGAATATTTTTTTAAAACATCGTTTCCTCTTAAAATTACAAGTCAAGGTGAAGAGGGAGGAAATGAGGTCAGGTGATTTCTTTAAATGAGAAAAAAATGACTAAAATGCTTCAGGAGTATTATTACCCTTCCCTTTCCCACCCAAAGTTCCTCAGCAGCTTTAGAATAAAGGACATTACTTAAGATTTCAATTCGCAATAGGCTGAAACTACCATATACTCTCTGAAAGACTTAGTTGAAAGTCTATTTTGCGTAGTTTACAAATCCTTGATTTATTTCTGGTTATTCAGTAATTAAGTCAAAAATTAGTTAAAGCTAAGCAACATTATGTTTGCTAAACATCATTTAGAAATTCTACAGCCCACAGAGGAAGGCTATCAAAAAGCACAACTCTCAGGAAAATATATTATTATTTCACCACTCTTCAAAGGTACATTACTACCAAAAGCTTATTTTAGGGGCCTGTGCCAGCATCCCTTATAAAGGCATGTAATCAATCTGAAAAATAAACTGAAACATTAATTTTATAGGCAGATTTTCCCATTTCCCCCACCAACCCCTCACCCACACATTCACTTTCACCCCGAGGGTGTCCCATGAACACCCCTTTATTAGTGGAGTCCCTACGATACAATTCAAATTACAATGGACTCCCTTTTCATAAAGCCCTTGTTTCCATACAGAGAATCTCTATCACCCATTAGGAGGATCAAGCTTCCTCACATATGTTATGGTAGAACTACTTGTATTTCAAGTGTCTTAGCAGAATTAACATTTTCTAAATAGATTCTCTTCCTTAATCAGCACACCATGTATCTGTCAAACAACCAGAATTTTGGTGACATGCTCCACTCCACTAGTGTTTTACTTATTGTATTAGTTTGCTATACAGGAAGTGCTCCATTGTCTTCAACAATAGGTTCCCCTTTTTACTCAGGCACCAAACTAAGCTTCAGCATTTTAACAGATTTAAAATTTACTTCTGCCAATTGGCAACAAGAACAGCGGTGAAGAGGAAAGACACGTTCATTTTCAGAGTTCTATAATGTACAAATTTGGAAAAATAACTAAGAACAAAAGCCAAACCATTCACTTTTACTACATTTGAAGTTGTTCCTATGCTAGCATATTTACACCAGGAAAGTTAAGTTCCCATTGTACTAAAGACAACAGTAATGATCTGCTGAAGTCAAAATGTCTCATTCTCATGGAAGGAGATTCAATGACATTGACAATAAACTGACAACACCATCCAAATACTCCAAAGCTTTATGGTGGTATGATGGGGGAAGGGGTATTTTGTACCATGTGGCATACACTACCATCTTCAGTTTAATGCTACATCAGAAGGAAAACTGGAAAGTGACATCAAATTTACAGTAAAAATGGTTTGTCACAGTAACTAATTTGTTGTAACCACTGGCACCTAGGCAAAGTAGATTTCTATAGTCCAAATTTTTTTCAACAGAAATAGCACAAGGCACTGTAAAAAATTAAGTGCATATGTTATTTAATTGCCCATCTATTTTAAGGTTACTAAACTCCTTTCAGGCTTGGTATTTTCAGACTGAGCTCTTTCTAGAAGTAATACATGAAAAGACTTCATGTTTGACAATCTTTAATTCAAATGTGAAAGATTACAAGCCATTTGTAGGGCTTGGGACTTATTGCTAAAAAAAAAATGGAGAAATGCAACAAAATGATCTTTGTTTTTACTTCAAAAATTTTCCAAGGAAAATGATAGATCATAGTCCCATAAGATTCATTTAGTCATACCCACTTTCTTCCTCTACCAGTCTTACACCCAAATTCCATTCCATCATCTTAATACACATTCCCCTAAATGAAGTTACAGTTCAGCTTTGCTTACATAACCATTTGAAAATACTTAGCACCAGGCTTGTGTCCTATATTGCCAAACAAATCAAACTACTTCAATATGCATTTCTTCATTTCATTTTAAAACAAGGGGCTACTTATTTGTAGAAAGCAAATCTTAGCCTACAAATACATTTCCCAGAAATGGCAAATGCCATTCAAAGGCCTAAACACGCTCATGCTTTCAAAGTGAATTACCTATATATAGCCTAATGTGCATAGAAGCATGAATGGCAAAGTTAAAGATCAATATTATAACTATTTTTCTATTTATTTGAAGCACAGTAAAAAAAATTGGTACACTTTGGAAGTTCAGTGGCACAAGGTACACTGCCATAACTTGAGGGACATTATACAGTTTAAAAAAAAAAGAAATAAAAAGGAAAAAAATTCCTGTTTCGAACACTGCATTACATAATTTTACCTGCCCAAACAGACCATTTACAAATATTAGGTCAATAAACTAACATCCATAAAAAGGTAGCTTTCTTACTAAAATGCAAGAATTTAAAAGATTGGTATCTAAACAAGAAAAGACAAAAACAAACTGGAATGAAAGCCTAGGCATCACATCTAAAATCGGGGTTTTTTGTTTGGGCCTTCATACTCTTCTCTCCCTCTACCATATCCTGCTGGAGTTCCAGGCCCCATTCCTCTAGGACCCTGTCCACCCACAGGTCCCGCACCTCCCTGCCCAAAGCGATCAGTACGCTATTGGGACAGTAATTAACAGTTCATTATATGTAGTTGATGTCCATGTGTGTTAAGTAAATATTTTAGAAGGTTCCGTAGTCAACGTTCGTCGATACAATCACCAATGAGTCGATCCACAGGTACCGGGAACATAGAAAGGAAAAAAGGGTAATTTGAAAATTAGTTTACGATAATACATGCCTTGTGGTATGTTCCCACTTGAGCCATTCTCATACACCTGTTTCAAAGAATAGATCTTCCCTGTAGTGCTAGAAAATTTAAAAATTAGTACAGATGTGAAAACCCATTCCAAAATGAGTTAAGAAATTTCACATCAGATTAGCCCACTGGAAGGCTTTGAAACTTCTCACTTTCAAGCTCTAAAAGGAAATTAATTTCCAAGTAAGCCTAACAAGCCCAACAGACAGATCCAATTCACTCAATGAAGTGACAAAGACCTACTCACCAGTTAGTGGCATGTGCTGCATAAGAAACACCTTGTGCTTTTCAAGGTAAGACACATCTGCTAAAATTGCAGAAATCTTAAAAGGGTCAAAGTTTTAATAAAATGCTACCGGACTACAAAAAGAAAAAAGCGTGAGACTATAGTTTTAGTCACTTAACCGGCACAGTAACTTCTTCATTTAAAGTGCTGCCACATTCTCACATATATATAAATACCACCTTCAAAGCCACCAACTATATAACCCTATACAATTAGTTCACACTACTAGTCCCTATACTAACAAAATGTATGTATACAGTCCACCCAAATAACAGTCCAACTCTCCCCCCTTAAGGTGTTTAAGTATGAATCAAAGTTTTAAATACATTTCCTAAATATCATTAACACCACATCTAACTTACTGCAATAAAGCAGTGACTTCATTATTCCACCTAGTTTTTGGTCATTCTAATCTGAGAAACCTACTCAAAACAGAAGACCCCTCCAAGATATGCAAAAGAACAGCAGCCTCAAATAGCAAATTCAACATAAAAAATAAAGCAGTTACTGAATTACTCCAAAAATTTTTTTCAAAAAGGAAACAAAAAAGTACAATCAGGATTTAAATATCCCTATACACAATTTATAAATGTTTTCTACAAGATACAGGATTCAAAAGGCTAAAATCTCACCCTAGATAAACTAGTTTCTAAATGCTAAAAATGCTATTCATTCAGTGCATTGTTATATATTTAATGTAACTCAAAAATGCCAAAAGGGGAAATTGCAAATTCTCCAATTATATCACATCAGAACCTAGACACTACCTATTACACGAAATATACAATCTCTACTGTGGGAACATTAAGTTAGACGTTACAAAGATATCTTTAAAAAGTTGCCTTTAAAAAACTGTTGCCCACGTAGTTTTAAAACTCAATTTGAAAGTCTATTATTATTATTATACAGCTATTTACTATTTAATTCTTAAAAGTTTCAAGTAGATTTTAAATAGATGAGGTGAGGCCCCATATGCTAAATCCTTGCTGTGCTAGTAAAAATGAACTTTTGTGAGCTGCTCTCTATATATAACCTTACTCTTGTCAGAAGACTGTGTTAAATAATCAAGGTTAAATTCAGTGGTAAAACCGTACTTTTCTCTAAGCCCACCTCTGCAATCAGTAATATTCAGTTCTAAGGATTTTTGAAGTCCTAACACAGTAACTTAGACCAGTCAGTTGATTGTTCTAAATAAAGCATTCTGACAGATTATATAGCTCAAACATGATAGCATCAGGAAGATTCCGATCAAATGCACACACCAGTATGCTTAAAATTACTCATTTTTTGCTACCCTGTAGTGGAAAATAGATGCCAGTTTAGTTTAGAAAGTATACCTATTGATGACCCAACAGATGTGGGAAACGACGAGTCAAAAGACTAAACAATTCCCTTTTCATGGGTAGTAGTCACACCAAATAAAGGTCAAAGTCTATACATCACTAAAACATGCCTACAACTACAAAAGTTTTATTCTCATTTATGGCAAGTAGCAGCTTAAAAATTTGGGTTTGCCATTTGATTACTCTACCTTGATGTAGAATAATCAGATACATTACATCTAGAGTATCTACTATTTGGATTTGCCATGCACTAAAGTGCAAAAGAACACAAGCAATATAATGGAAAGCGGCACCTAAATCTACTTATTGCCAAAGATAACTCCACATATACCACTAAAGCATCAACACTGACTTCTCAGTGGCAACCACATTTTCTAGGTTACCACAAAGCTGTTCTATGTTGCCAAAGTTTTCTTCAATATTACAATTTACATGATGGGGAACTACTAAAAGAAGTCCAGTCACCTTCTTTAAAAAAATAAAAAACAAATGAGAGAGAGAAAAGAGGGGAGGAAAAAAAGAACCACACATACAAGTGGTAATTAAGAATTTCCTTAGTACTAGGTCCCATAGGATACATTACCATGTCACTTCCCATCATGGAACCACTCATGGTTGCTGGTGGAACGCCAGGGTTAGCTTCATAACCTATGCCACCACCACCACCTAGAGGTGGAAATTTCTGGCCTCCTGAACCGTAAGGATCTAGGAAACAAAAATGCCGATTACAATGCAAACAGAACACTGTTCTCAAATGGTATTGCTAATTTAATTTTCATGCTTACCTCCCATGTTCATTGCTCCTCCACCTCCCATTCTCATGTCTCTTTCTCTCTGAAAGAAATACAACCCTTTCATATAACTGTACTATATCCATACAAAGCATTTTTTTTTTTTGGTTTTTGGGCCACACCCAGTGACGCTCAGGGGTTACTCCTGGCTATGCGCTCAGAAGTCACTCCTGGCAGGCACGGGGGACCATATGGGAACCGGGGGGTCGAACCGTGGTCCGTCCAAGACTAGCGAGGTAAGGCAGGCACCTTACCTGCAGCGCCACCGCCCGGCCCCATACAAAGCATTTTTAAGGAGGGGACAGATTTGCCTTTTGGACCACACAAGACACTGAGTGGCTCAGGACTTAAGAGTGATGGTGCTTGGGTTGACTGTATCCAGTGTTGATGATTAGCATGAAAGGAAATCACCCTGCCCCAGTTACTATTTATTCAGTCCCAATATACAAGACATTCTAGAGTACAAACTTTCCAAAACCAAAGACCACCCACACTTAAGATAGCAGAGCTTATTTGGCTATAAGCATAGCTTAAATCTAGAGTGTTATGAGATTCACACACACACCCGGCACTCCTAAAGACCAGCCAGGCACTGTCCTAAGGTATGTGCATGATAGTCAAAGCCACTAAAAATTATAACTAAGACTGGACAGATGTGAGTCAGTGGACAAAAGGGCATAATTGTTATACAGCTGTGAAGGCGATGAGTTCTATCCCTACCACTGACAACCCCCTCAAAAAATACAGATCTTGAGACTGGAAGAGATTTGTCTTGCACACAGCCAACCTGGGATTGACTTCAGTTGATTCCCAGCATCCCATGTTAGGAGTAACCCAAGTGTCGCCAAGAGTACGATATTATTAAAAAAAAAATTAAACAAAATGGTAATACCCCCCCAAAATAAAACCTTCATCCTTAGAGCTGGACACAATACATCAAGTAGACCACTTGCTTTGCACAACCCAACACCTGGGTTTATAATCACAGGTATTTCATGTGGGTCCCCTGAGCACTACAATGAGTATCTACAGAGTTAAGCCTTGAGTAACCAGGAACACTACACCAGGTGTGGCCCCAAAACAAAAAACAAAAATGTTCATTCTAGTGTACTTTCAAATTTTGAAGTTAGATAAAAAACCTTACTTACTGGATCCATGTAGCCCATGCGGCTATAACTTTCTTCTCTTTGGCGTCTCATTTGTTCTTCCATCTCACGTTGTCGTATCATCATTTCTTCTTCCCTTCTGCGTCGTTCCTCTTCTTGCCTGCAAATAAATCAAATTTGTAAACCAAAGTCCTTTACATCTAATAAATTAAGTTTTACTGGGGCTTTTTTAAATTTGTTTGGTTTTTTGGGGGGCCATTCTACTCAGAAGTTATTACTGGCTCTGCACTCAGGAATCTCTCCTGGTAGACCTTATGAGAAGCCAGAGATTGGGGACTGGGCGGTGGCACTAGAGATAAGGTGCCTGCCTTGCCTGTGCTAACCGTGGTTCGATCCCCGGGTTCCCTGTGCCTGTCAGGAGCGACTTCTGAGTGAATAGCCAGGAGTAAACCCTCAGTGTCACCGGGTGTGGCCCAAAAAACAAACAAAAAAAAGAGAGGGGCCCGGGAGATAGCATGGAGGTAAGGCGTTTGCCTTTCATGCCAAAGGTCATCGGTTCGAATCCCGGTGCCCCATATGGTCCCCCGTGCCTGCCAGGAGCAATTTCTGAGCCTGGAGCCAGGAGTAACCCCTGAGCACTGCCGGGTGTGACCCAAAAACCAAAAAAAAAAAAAAAAAAAAGAAGCCAGAGATTGATCTAGGGTAAATTATACATAACAAGGCAAACACATTACAACTGTATTCTCTGGCTCAGGGATCAGCAACATGTGATTCCAAAGCCAAACACAGCTGGACAGCAGGGCTGATAGCAGGGGGGGCAAGGAGCTGGTATCACTTACCTCCACTGCTTCCCGACAAAATCTCATTAAACAGGTAAATTAAATATTTTAATTAGCTATTAATTTTCACAAATATATTTGACATTGTTAGGTGAAAAAGTTATCTCTTCACATCTAAAGCTAATTGTAGGATCCTGTAGCATTAAGATAAGAACCAATGGGGTGCGGTAGGTAAGGTGTCTGCCTTGCCAACACTAGCAGACAGTGGTGTTTCGATTTCTATCCCTGGCTTCCTATATGGTCCCCCCAAGCCAGAAGGAGCAACTTCTGAGAGCATAACCAGGAGTAACCCAAGCGTTACCCGGTATGGCCCAAAAAACAAAAAGGAAAAAAGGTAAGAAACAATGTATGCAGTATGTAATGTCTGTTTTAAGGGATGGTTTTGCAGGCTTCCAGGTTTTTTTTTCCTTTGGCTCTTAATGTCTTAAAGGTTGCAGATCCCTGAGCTCTGGCCCCTCTACAAATAAATATCTAGAGAATGAAACTTATTAAGTAAAATAAAAGTAAAATCAGGGGCCGGGCGGTGGCGCTGGAGGTAAGGTGCCTGCCTTAGGACGGACAGGACCGCGGTTCGATCCCCCGGTTCCCATATGGTCCCCCGTGCCTGCCAGGAGCGACTTCTGAGCGCATAGCCAGGAGTAACCCCTGAGCGTCACTGGGTGTGGCCCAAAAACCAAAAAAAAAAAAAAAAAAAGTAAAATCAAACTTTAGGGGCCGGGCAGCGGCTGGAGGTAAGGTGCCTGCCTTGCCTGCCGTAGCCTAGGACAGACCATGGTTTGATCCCCCAGTTTCCCATATGCCCCCCCAAGCCAGGAGCAACTTCTGAGCACATAGCCAAGAGTAACCCCGAGCGTAACCGGGTGTGGCCCAAACCCCCCCCCCCAAAATCAAACTTTAACCAAAGACAGTGTAGTTAACTACAAAGGCCGGAGAGATAAGCACAGCAGTAAGGCATTTGCCTTGCACATAGTAGACCCAGGACAGACCGTGGTTCGAATCCCTGCACCTCAGATGATAGCCTGAGCCAGGAAGGAGTGATTTCCGGGCGCAGAACCAGGAGTAACCCAAGTGTCACTGGGTGTGGCCCAAAGAAAAATTTTAGTATAGATGCAAATGTTTACAAAATATTACCTCAACTGCATTTCTTTACGTTTCTGCATCTCTTGATTGTGAAGCTCTTCCATGCGTCTTAATTCTTCCTGGCGTCTCATCAGATCTGAATATTGGAAAATTGTGTTGATTTACCAACACTAGTATATTGCCAGAAAGAACTATTTTTAAAAGGATACTCCCAATAGCTTTCTATTTTCTAAAGAAAGCGGATCCCATCTTACCTTGACGTAGAAGGTTTGCCTGATGTTCATGATAAGCATCTTCCATTTCACTTTCCAGTTTATCTTTTGCATCTTTCATATTTTTTTCAACTTGCTCCCTTTGCTGTTTTTCCATTTCATCCAAAGACTTCCACCGCTGTGAATATTCATATTCAAATGTGCCATGCTGGGCAAAACGAGGTGGTGTCTCTCTCTCCCTGACGAATATAAATCAATTTATATTTATGCACAAGGAACACAAGTTACCTGTATTCATCTCTTCCCTGACCGAGCAGGTTGGAGGGAATAGAAGGCAAAACCATATATGAACACTGCTTATGTGCCAGATGAACACCACAAAGGAGAATGTTAACCATTTTCCCTTAATACAATCTACTTGTTTCTTATAGACAACATCTTGTTAAGGGAGTAACTTTTCCATCTTGGGGGAAAAAGAATTCAAGGGCAATAGACCATCGAGGTAAAACAAGCACTCATCTTATATTAGTCAACCCTAGTTCTAGTCCAGGGAACATATGCCCCCCACCACATCATGTAGCATGTGTGGCAAACCAAATTCATGGCTGTATTGTCAAGTTCAGCTTTAGTGACCTCAGCCAAAGTTCTAGGCTCCTGAAATTACACTCAAACAAAGCAACAGTGCATGAAAATGAAACTATTTTAGAAAACCTTTACTTTGACCATATTAAATACTTGGTCAAGTTTTTTTATTTGGGGGGTGGAGGCGCCACTCAATACTGCTCAGGGGTTATGCCAGGAATGTTCAGACCATCATAAGGATGCTGGGAACCACACTGGGTTATTATATTTGGTGTCCAAAGAAAGCACATCCACACAACTTAAAAAATTAAGATATGGGGCCGGAGAGATAGTACGGAGGTAAGGTGTTTGCCTTTCATGCAGAAGGTCTTTGGTTCGAATACCGGCATCCCAAATGGTCCCCTGAGCATGCCAGGAGCGACTTCTGAGCATGGAGCCAGGAGTAACCCCCTGAGCACTGCTGGGTGTGATCCAAAAACAAAACAAAACAAAAAAATAAGATATGTGGCCAGTGAGGTGGCGCTAAACGTAAGGTGCCTGCCTTGCAAGCACTAGCAAAGGAAGGACCACGGTTCAATCCCCTGGTATCCCATATGGTCCCCCCCAAGCCAGGGGCAAATTCTGAGTACTTAGCCAGGAGTAACTCCTGAGCATCAAACGGGTGTGGCCCGGAAAAAAAAAATTTAAGATACAATAAATTCA
>PVKC010017153.1:0-20364 GCA_004027635.1 Crocidura indochinensis
GAAAGAAAGAAAGAAAGAAAGAAAGAAAGAAAGAAAGAAAGAAAGAAAGAAAGAAAGATGAAAGAAAGAAAATGAAAAGGAGGAAGGGAGGGAGGAGGAAAGGAGGGAGGAAAAGAAGGACCTAATCAAACATTGGGAAAACAAAAAAATAAAGTATAACTATAACTCTAGGAATAAGCCATCTCCACAGATGTTACCATACTGGAGTTAGATTAAACTTCTCCAAATAATGTCCTTAAAGAACATACAGGATTCAAAAGTATTACGATCTTGAGCAGGATACAATGCTTTATCTCAGCCTCCTTTACTCATTTATAAATAGAAGTTTTTGTTTTGGTTTTGGAGGCTAACCTGGTGGAACTTAGGACGTACTCCTGGCTCAGCTCTCAAGGAACACTCCTGGCAGAACTTGGAGGATCATAGGTATTCTGGGGATCAAATAGGAGTGGGATGCATGCAAGACAAGTGCCTTCTCTCTTGTACTATCTCTCCAGCCCTCATCTGTAAATAATTTACATGAATGTGTGATAAATATTATATTCTGAGAATAAAACACTTTTAGAACTTTTACTGACACTCAGTGTCTCCACATCAAGTATTTAATACATATTCCTAAGTTTTGATACAATGAGCATCAATTTTAAAATGAAGTATGAACTATAACTCAAATTCCAGCTTTAATACAAATCAGCAAAGTCAGAAGCTGGAGAAATAGTACAAGGCTATGTTTTCCATGCATGTATCTGACCCAGATTCAATCCCTGGTATCCCATATTCTTCACACGCTCACAAGGAACACCCAATCCAGTCAGAGCTGATTACATATGGATATGTACAAAACTAAGAAAAAAATCAGCAAAGTCAAATGTATCCTTCCAAAATTTTGTATATTCATTTTTTTATTGAGACCAATGTAAATGACAAATCTTTCACAGTTATACTTAAGGTACATAATAACAGTGAATTAGGGCAATCCCCACTAACAGTGTTGACCTCTCTCCGCCCCTGTTGCCCTGTATCCACCGTTAGCCCCTTGGACTGCTAGTCTATTCATTTTAAGAAACTCTCTATATCATCATCTGCCATTGTTATTAGGAACAGTCAGTGAGAACTACAGCATGGGCCATAGTCAATTCTCAAAAGGTGTGTTCACCACTACCACCACCGCCGCCGCCAGTGGCTTGAGACCAAAATCCTTCAAAGGCATTTTCTCACAAACATAGAGTCTTTATTAACTAGCTTCTGGTTGCAATTCCAACTTTCACTTGTTCTCTTTCTTGGCTAATATTAATGCCATTTTATATTAGTTTGGGGACCACATATGTTGATGCTGAGGGTCCTTCAAATCATTTGCTGGAGGGAATGATGTCCCTCCTGCACTATGCAAAGAACTACTAGTAGGAGGGCTTCAAACTCAGGATACAATCATGCAAAACATGTGCTCCAACCTTTTGAACCATTTTTCCAGCTCTAATTTGAGTATGCTAATATGACTAGTTGGACTTTTTTTAAATAGTTTTTGGTTTTCTTTTCTTTTCTGGGGGGAGGGTGCAGTGGTCACACCCGGCAGCGCTCATAGTTACTCCTGACTCTATGCTCAGAAATCACTCCTGACAGGCTTGGGGGACCATATGGGCTGCCAGGATTTGAACCACCGTCCTTCTGCATGTAAGGCGAACGCCCTACCTCTATGCCTTCTCTTCGGCTCAATCTAGTTATAAGGACGCAGCTTTCCTAGATATTCAGCTTCCCCTTATCTGATAATTTGATTATTCTGAATTTTTTTCATATCCCATTTTAGATTCCCATCTTAATATTTCTAATTTTTACTATCTCACTTATAATAGAACTTATTAAGGCAATTTATATTTATGATTATCAATTCTTTTTAAAAACTTACATAATAAGTACTTTCATTGCCAAGTTTTAGCTGCAAAATTCTAACCAAAAGTTTGAATTTCCACAGTGATAACACACAATTTGAGCCTTGGCCTGAAATATTTGTTTCAAATATACTGTGTCACATTTCACCTGGTTCTTTTCTCCACTACAACATATTCTATATATAACCATAGCTATCTTTGATCATATTTACAAGTCTTTTTTCTGAAGTGAAAGGAAATAAGGATTTGATCAAACAAAAATAATCTTAAAAAAATGATTGTTACATAGTCCCTGAACTTTGGGTATATTTTCTTTTGGTACTAAAATGTTTTTTCTTGTAAAATTTTTATACATATAACTTCTGTAAAATATTAAGACTACATGTAGTGTAAATATTTTAGTTTTCTAACAAAAATAAATTCTCCTTTAGTCTAGATTCCAAAAATAGTCCCAACCCTAATTTCCAAGATGCTTTTAGTTATGTATATATCCTTCCAGTATATATATATTCTAATATAAATACAGTGAAATAGAATCTTAAAATTTTGCAGATAACTTTGACTATAAGTGCATCATATTCACCTTGTGATCATATTCATATTTTACATTCACTCAATTTTTTGCAAGAAAGCATTCTTTTTGATGCACCTAGATTCTGTTAGTTCTAGTAACTATATATTATATACAATAATTGAAAAATAAATCTTTTTATGTTCCATTTTTAATGCTTATTACCAAGATAAAGGTAATTAAATAAACTTTTATATGTTGATCTTGTATCCAACAACTTTGGTGTACTCTTTTATTACTTCTAAGAAGCAGGTTTTATTGTACTGTCATATTACCTCCAGAGATTCTGGGTGCCACACATGTCATTTATAGTTCTGAAAAATGGACAACCTGAGCAAGGTTCTGAAAATAACATTCCACTACAATGAAACTGTGATGCCCCATGAGGTTCTCGATAATGGGAATTGGTCTGTCATGCTCTGTTGATTTATAACTTGCTCAGACATTATACAGACTGTGTGGCTGCTCTCCTTGTTTGTGCCTGCCTACAGATAATTGCACTGGACTTGTTCTCTGTGGCTTATTAATATCATAACACAAAGTTGTATTTCTAGTCATGTTTAATTCTCCAGCTGAAAGCTATTGGGATAAAGGTGATGGAATGCTTCCAAGAGCTAACCTATAGGAATTCTGAGGGAAAGACAGATTTTGGCATATATTGAATGTTAGTGGAGTGTTTTACTGTGCTTCCATGATAAAAAGCAAAACAGATGAAGAAAAATTAAATATTAAAGGGAAATCTGATCTAAATCAATGAAAATCAGGAGGCACCTTAGATGGTAGGTAGGTAGCTTGTAGCTTGCTTGCTACAAAGAAAGGAGAGTGAAGTTAGAGTAGAAAAGGTCTAATATGGAGAGGACATTCATGGCAACCCTTCATTGCATTAGAACAAACCACAATGTCACAAAAGAAAAGAGGAAAGGTGGAGAGCAAGCAAGGAGAGAAGTAAAATGCCTGCCTCAGAGGCAGACAGGAGAGGGTGAATTGGAAAGAAGTGGGCATCAGGGAGGAAAGAAACGGATGACATTGGTGGCAGGAAATGCACACGTGAAGGTTGTTATAAATTGGATGACTGTGACTCAGTCATAAACAACTTTATCTATGGAAAAAATGTATTATGAACAATCTTTTAACCCTGGCGTTTAATTAAATACATAAGTAAATAATAAAAAGAGAGAAAGAAATGTGCTCTAAATCAAGTTTTTAAAATAAAATTACTTTAATGTAAGATTTTTGTGGTGATTCTCATCTGCTTTATTTCAACAGGGTCAGTAAACTTACGAATTGCTTACAAATTCAAGATGAACCCATAGTGCAATCTATTTGTCCATTTCAGTTGAATTAATAGCTGTTTGCCTCAGTTACTGAGGAGCTTCGTTATAACTTCCACAAGCACAAAAAGACTAAAAGCTGCCCATTCTTTTATTTTCACTATATAGTTAAAGTAGATAAACCTGTTAGGAAATCTTGTTCTTTTCCTTCCTACATTCCAGTTTTCCTTGATTTTTTAATTTTTTTTAATTCTTCCTTTTCAGAAGAAAATGAAAGGAAGAACATCAATATAAAAGCATCTTTCAAACTGAGCTTATAAGACTTTGGCATTGTAACCTATCAACTCTTTTACCAGATTTAAGATTTGCAAAATGCTCAAAATGAGCAAATATCAATTTAATATTAATGCTTTAACAAATTAAGTGTTTCATATAAACAAATGTGGTTTTTCTCCAAACTCTCAAAAGTATTAAAAGCATAACATCAGTACGATATTGTACCTGTTTTTTAAAATGTTTAAAGACAGTATAAAATATTTTCTAACACTCCTAGTTTCGTAAGTGCAAGAAAATATTTATTCTAAAATAGTTTTTCCCAAGATGAGCAATACCCACTAATGCCAATCAAACAATACACAGCAACCTTGCTTGTATGCACTAGGCTACAGGGGGGTGATAGTAGCAACTTTTGATGCAAATGGGGGACACTTCCTGTATATTCACTTACAGAAAAATTTCCAGAGAGTACTGTGATTTTTTTTTAGAAACGGGGGTTGTAGATCAAATAAGTCTGGGAACATCTGTTCTTAATTATCAGAAAAAAATATTTAGGGAAAAATAGATTTGGCAAGACTATAGCTTGAAAGCAGTTCGTTTTCCTTGAAAGTTTGGAAGTTTTGCAAGTTTTCCCTTCCAATATTTATTTAAGGGAAGAATTTCAAATCAACTGAACAAGTTTTTTGACTACCATCCCTGATATTAAGAAATTTATGAAATCTCTTATAATAGCAATCTAACAGCTCAAACTTTCTAAATAGTCCTAGGTCAAAATATTAAGTCTTGAAGCTACAAGTTATAATTTATTCTAGCTGAACAAGAAGTAATTAGAAAGTAAATGCAACACAGAAAGTAGGAGGTGAGTAGCCCATGTTTTTTCTCTGGATTGAACCAGGTTTTCTAGATCATAATTCCTTCTAAGCAACACCTTTACCTCCATTACAAAGACATTGATAAATCACAATTGAAGGAAATATGACATATCCTGAATTGCAAATAGATCTCATTTCCTCACCATATGTGTCATAATCCTATTCTTTTAGTCAAATCATCATTTGAGTATCAAATGACTAGGTTATTAAGTATCTATGTTACCTTAGTTAAATCAAGAAGCCCCACCTTTTCACACAATTTTGGTCAAATTCAAAAAGATATTTCCTTCTATTATATTTTCAAGAAATCATTTTAAAAAATAACAGAAATCAATGTCATATATGTACATAAATTTTGCATATCAGTTATACTCAAAATACATTTGATAAAATAGCTTTGACGCTTTAAAAATATATGGTTACTTTATTAGTGTTATCATAAAGAATAGATCTAGGTATGAGTAAAAATATAAAAGTAAAATAAAAATTCATCTTTTATATGTCTTTTTCAAAAACATTTAGCAACATAAATATGTTAATTTATTCTCAGAGAATAATAGAGCATAATATGATTAGAACAAAAGAATACATTATATTCCTTAAGCAAAAATCTTGGTGGAATTAGTGGTTTAATTGTAAATTTTCTGATATGTGAAAAGAACAATCCTTAAGATTACATTGTTAAAATAATTCAAAAAGAAACAAAAAAGACTTGATCATTGGACAGATCAAGCATGCAATTTCCTTGTTCTGAACGTGGAGATTTTAAAGTGATTTTACCATTAGCCCTGCACTTATACTCTTTTATTTCATATTCAAGCTATTAACATGTGATCATGAATAAAGAAATTAAGAGACATGGGCCAGAGAGGTAGTGCAGTGGTAGGGCATTTGCTTTGCACGCAGCTGATCCAGGACGGACCTCCGTTGGATCCTGGCATCCCATATGGTTCCCCAAGCCAGGAGCGATTTCTGAGTGCATAGCCAGGCAGATTTTGCTAGGAAGAACATGACTGCCAGGAGTTTGTTTTGCTCTGTATTCAAGAGAAGAACAAAAAGATATTAATAGAATCTTTGCCATTCTCCTTGAAGGTGACTAAAATAGTGACAGCTCAATTGCACCTCCCAACAAAGACTTCTTTCTGGTGGCACAAGAGCCAGTGACTACAAGCTGCCAGGGACCTTGAGCTAGCAATTACAAAACAGCAGCATTTCTCTGTAATGGCCTTCTTTCAGTTCACTGTCAATCAATTGCCAGCTGCTCAGAAAATGAGCTGGAAAGTAAACAAATCTAGATATGGAATAGGTGGTAGTTCTCAGAACAAAAATGAATGTAAGTGAATCTTCCTGTCCCAACTTCCCCCTGAAAGCCCCTTCAAATTTCAGATCCAAAACAAGTTGATGTTTTCTTTTTAAGAAGAAATCAAAAAGGGTTTTAATCACACCTGTGAATGACAAGCAACTAATATGGTTTCTCCAGTCACTTGAGGAATTGAGCTATAGAGAAGTCACAAGAACAAATTTCCTGAGAATGGAGCTCTAAGATATTGTGGATACCTGAGATTACTATAAAGCCTAGTTCAATCCATTTTATAAAGGATGGTGCAGATTGTAGGAAAGGATTTTTTGCATCGTTTTGGTAAGAGAGAAATTCCAAACAATGGGAATTTCTGGGTTCCTCAAATAAATGTCTCGTAATACTATTTGGCTATGCCTCTACCAACTTTCATAAACATCATACATTCAGGATGGTGCAGACTAGTCAGTAAATCAAAATGTGCTAAAGTAAATACAATTACTACGAGGGAAAAAATTTTACAGAGGCAAGTGTTTGTCAATACATGACATTTCATCTTAATAGTTTCTGTCTTAAGAGTTTGCCAGAAAGGGAAGATGAATAGTCAAGCGCGGGACTTTTAGGCTACTCTGTGTGATACTATAATGATGGAAACACAACATTATACATTCATCAAAACCTACAGAAGTGCACAACAAAAAAGTGATCCCTAATTTAAAATTGCCTTTAGATGATAAAATGCATTCATGTAGAGTCATCAGTTATTATTACCAATGTGTCCCTCTGGTGTAGGAGTTTGATGTGGGGGTGGGGGACTGTCCCTTTAGGGGAGGAGGAGATAAAAGAGAAGTATCTAAACCTTTCACTCTTTGCTTTAAATCTATATCTACTCTAACAAAAATATAAATAAAGCCTATTAATCAAATACATTATATTATAGAAAAGTATTGAACCAGGATTCTATTTCTCATAAAAATTTCTCCATTTTATGTAGCATATAGAAACTGGTTTTCGGTCCTTTTGGAAACTGGATCTCTCTCTTTCTCTCTAACTCTCTTTCTCTCTCTTCCTGCTTTTACTCTGCAGTGAGAAAATAGTATAATCACATCATTGTATTAAAATTGTGTGTAGCTGAAAAAGATACAGATTTTCATGTGTATTCATCAGACACTTTATGATGATTCAAATGGCATGACTGGAGAATACAAAGTAATGTTAATATGCAGTGGAAAACTGCCTTGCCTACTGCATTAACTGTAATTAACTGACAGATTGGCAGCTTCATATTGATGGATTGTATGGTGAAGGTTCCTTTAATGTTACTATGTATAGAGCGGATGCATATTCACAGAACAAGTAATTAGCATATTTCAAACGGATCACATCTCCTCTTGTATTTTTCTTATATCCATAAATACAACCAGTGTAGTAAAATATCTTGCACAAGTTAAGAATAACTACATGAACAGCAACCATTTGTCCTGCCTTCTTACTCAGTTGTTTTAAAGTAGTAAAATAATTGAATCACTTACTCTAAGAACTAGTCATACATAACAATAAATTTGAAATAAGAAATCACTTTTATAAGACAAAATAACAACATATCAAAATTCTATGCATTAAAATGGGCCAACAAAGGTCACACCTGTTCTTATTGCTTGTTCCTAAATTTTAGTAGGAGTGAATGGTAGGTGTAATTCATGGGCATTAGAATCACACTGACAAGGGCTTAAAAAATACTCTGCCACTTATTAACAATTAGTTTGAAAAATGATAATTAACTGTTCAGTTATCTATCAATAAAGAATTATAATATGTATTCCAAAGATTTGAGTTCATGATCTACGAATAATATGGGGGCTGGAGCAGCAGTGCAGCAGTAGAGTGTTGCCTTGTTAGTGTCTAACCTAGGACGGTCTTCAGTTAAATCCCCCAGCATTCCAAATGGTATCCCAAGCCAGGAGCAATTTTTGAGCTCATAACCAGGAATAACCCTGGAGCGTCACCAGATGTGGCCCAAAAAAACAAAAAACAATACAAAAAAAGAATAATATGAAGATCATTTTGTTAGTTTCTTTCATATTTTATTCTAGGTCCTATATAAGTTATAGTTAGTATTGTTAGTGAAATAGTTATTAAAAATAAGTCTTCATATGACTACACAGTAATTAATGATGAACATAATTAGTCTTTTATAGGTTAAAATGAAGCTAGTGAATTGCTAGAACAAATAACATCCCTTTTCCATATTTATATCAATTTTATTAAAATTTTACTAGATTTTTGCTTATTCTTGGTGTTTTTCTTCACCAAAAAATATCCAAAATTATTCAAAAAAGAGGATAAGAAAAACACCTCAGTAACAATTCCTACAAAATAGAAATTGACAACCAATTACAAATTTTCCCATTCTAAAATAAAGCATTTTATCTTTAATTCAAACCTTTTCCTGAATTAAAGTGATCTATAATAGTTATCCAGAAATCACATAGATAGAATTGATGCTACATAAACCCTTTATCGTAGAATAAACTTAGACATTTTTCTATTATCACAGAAATTTTGAACAAAAGCATAAGCATATTAATGTATATTCTAGATTCCTTGCTACTTTTAATTAGAAAATGTCCCAAAATCCATAGTTTCATAATCCACTTGCTCCTCCTGAGGCTATTTCAGACACTACCATTACTGAGAAGAAACATCTAACAACGCATACTAATGAACTATGAGTTTCAGTGTTCCAGGTCAGCACACTGGCAATCAATGAATATGTCATTTGCTTAATTGGACAGGTCATTGGAAAATGGGAAGAGATCCTTTTTCAACACTCCTATAAATTCCTCTGCACACAGCTGTTGTCTTCGCTCAAATTTCCTCAGATTAACACTAAAAGTGCACTTAGTTTTCGTTAACTGATTATAAAAGTCATATTATTGGGTGAATTAATTTTTTCTATTACTCCAGTCTTTTCTTCACTGAGTGATTTTTATCATCTAAAACTCGGAATTAGGGTTTTTGCTTTAAAGACAAGCCCTAATGCCAAGCAAACAACAAAAGAAGGTGCAAAATAAGAATTCAGTTTATTGTATTTGCCACAAAATGGTCCGTGAAGGTCTGTGAATGAATTATCTGCCACTAAATAGCTGATTTATTTTGGCACTTTGACATTCTCGACAACCACTTGTATTTTACTTTTGTGTTTATCAGTTTCTAACAATACTGTACAGTTATGGATTTTTTTCATTTCAAAGTATGAAGAGGAAAAATATATCTGACAAGGATTTCACCTGAGCACTTTATTCTTAGAATTTTGGATTCCAGCTGTGTTGTATTCTCTCACATAAAAGCAGACAGAAATTCACGTCATCTCAGACAAGTTTGACAAACAAATCAAAAGACCATGCAGAGCTTTCACCACAGACTTTAAACAATGGCAACATATTTAAACTGTGGTTGACCTTCATGATAGATAAAACAACATATGTAGGTGAACTTTCCATGTCCTCATGCAGGTTACATGATTTCAAACCAAGAAGAATGAAAACAGATGATTCAGCTATGATTCACATAAGAAGTAACATGTATGCTTATTTTTTATGGTATTTGTGTTGTCTTATCATTTCCAGCAGTTCATCTCCAAGACAGAAGTATATGACAATCACTACAAATAAATCTCAGGATTGGCACAATATTGACTTTACCCCTGACATTAGTTCATACGGAAATACTTTGGAATACTTGCACGTGCTTGTCCAAAACTGCCAGCAAAGGTCAGAAAACCCATAGCGCTTACAGTATGGTGTGGTGATACTATTGTAATTAAAGAGGTCTGCAAGGAATACCCTCAATATGCCATAACCAACAACAAATTTGTCTTCTCTAAAAGACTGTATAGGAAAATTTTAAAACTTCTTTGACTGATTCTTAAAGCTAAAGACATGGTATGGGATGAATAAGCTATCAAAAGTAACAGAAATTTAACAGTAAATATATATGTATACATATATATATGTAAAAAAAATTCACACGAAATCTTGAGCTTTCACTGTGCCTCTCTCCGACTCTATTTACTTTCAAAGAAGTTTGTCTGAGACTTTAATAACCTTTCCACCAATATAGCTTGTCCATATTGGATAATTGTGCAGCCAAGATATTGAGGTTCTGGCATTGCTGCCCAGAAATACATGGACTGGATTTTATGATCAAATGCTTTGTCCTTTAAATTATATTTCTCCCTAGCCCATTTATTTATTAAGTGAACAGAATAAATCATTAACATTTTATTGTAAAAATTAAAGGAAAACACAAGTTGAAAACCATTGTAATAAATCAATAAAATATAAATATGCTCATATCACTAATATGTACGAAGAATTTGGCACCCAATTGATTATTTTTAAGCTGGGAAAACATCCTTTTGAATAAGCTGGCATTTTTCACCTCATTGATTTTCACTGCTCATTAAGACATGGCCAACTGTTCACTAGAGTGTCATTCCTTTTGTTCTCCTTGTCTCTTCTTGCTCAGCACTTCAGAATTAGTGCTTCATTTTGAACTAATGGTTAAGGTTAACAATTAACAGCAGTTGTTACACCTCTTATTTCCCCTCATTTCCTACTTAAGTTCTTAAATTTTTCTAAGTTCTTAAATTTTGGTCTCAGCTCGACTACGATAGAGATGGTGATTTGGAGAGATTAAAAGGGCCTTGAAGTTCCACTCCCTAGTTACACATACATCTTCTCTCTTTTTTTTGTTTTTTTTTTGGGGGGGGGTGGGGAGGGACACCAGTTTGATGCTCAGGGATTACTTCTGGCTAAGCGCTCAGAAATCACCCCTGGCTTGGGGGGACCATATGGGATGCCGGGGAATCAAACCGCGGTAGTTGCATGGTTAGTACTTGCAAGGCAGACACATTACCTCTAGCACCACATCACTGGCTCCACATTTTCTCTCTTATATCACATTAGCACACACATATATTCTAATAGGACTGCCACTCCCAAGTCCCACTATTGTCTTGGTTTGTCTATTTAAATAAAAAATTTCCATGTAAAATAGCAATAGTATTATCAAATATATATAGACCTCAGTATAAACACATAGATAGTTCCTTAACAATGGGTTTTATGTTTCTTTTGTTTGGTTTTTATTTGGAGACCATACTCAGCTATGTTTAGAGTTTACTCATGGATCTGCACTCAGGAATTACTGAACTGTATATTTATATACTATATATATATATATGTGTGTGTGTGTATATATATTAATACAAACATATATGTATATATACATATAAAACACAGTTAAATATTATGCATTCATAAATAATGACGAAATTATGAAATTCCTTGTAATGTTGAGAGAGGTGAAAGATAACATTTTTTAATTTTTTAATAATTCATTATGATTTACCTAGTAATTGGGTTTTAGAAATACAATATTTTGCTACCAATCCCACCACCAGTGTCAACCTTTCTTCACCAATGTTCCCAGAGTCCATCCCATGCCACCACACTCGTCCCAACCTGACATCATAACAGACACATTTTTAAGTTTTGTTGTTTAAGCTTGTGGCTCATTATTTCATTGTTGTTGGCTCTGTGACTTGGATATTTAATTCTGTTCTTTCTTTTCATCACCAATGTACCTTAGTTAAATTAACCCCTGTCCCCTTTTGTTCCATATTTGTCTTTCTCTTCCTCCACTCAATTTCTTTCCTTCTCCTCACTATACTCTGTGGTCAAGTGTTCTCTACAACCCCCATTTATACCATTGCCATTTTTCATACAGTTATTCTAAATGCCAATATAAATGACACCCCTTATTTATTCTTATTTTTCTGGCTTCCTTCATTGAACATAATATTTTCCAGTTTCATCCATATTGCAGTGAACTGCATAATTGCATCATTCCTTACAGCTATGTAGGGAAGATAACATTTTAAGTGAAGTATGCTAGAAAGACAAACACAAAATGATCTCACTTACATGTGGTATTTATAATAGCTGGAATTAGGGAAGCTTTAGGAAAGAAACTGAGAGAGTTAAGAAAGATAGGAAACAAAGGTCAAGAGGGTTCAAGTTCATCGGTGCTATAAAGGAGTGGAATAGCTATAGAAACACAAGCCAGAGTTAAAAACTCTGAAAACAAGAGATCCAAACTTCAATAACCATACTTAAAATAGAGTTTGTCAAAATGCAGTCTGGGAATAAGGGATTGTTTGAAAGAAGCTGAGAACATTGGTAGAGGGAAGTTGACACCGGTGGTAGGGTCAGTGCTGGAACATGGTATGCCTGAAATTCAACTATGAATAACACTATGAATCAAGGTGCTTTAAAAAATTAAAAATAAAATAGATATTAGGGGACATAGTGATAATACAGTAAACAGGGCATTAATTTTGTAAGCAACCAACCCAGATTTGATTTCCAGTCCCCCATAAAGTCCCCCCAAGCCCACCAAATATAATTCCTGAGCATAGAGCCAAGAGTAAAAAAAACCTGATCACCATGGATGTGGCCCAAAAGCAAACAAAAAAGTACATATTAAAAGTTCTTATCACAATTAAAAATTCCAACTATGAGTTTTGAAGAATGTTAACTAAACTTATGACAATCATTTTAATATATATACAAGTATTGAATTTTTGATATATACAAATACATATTTGCTTCCTGTTGCTTCTCATATAAATTAAATATTTATATGTCAATTATTTCTTGTTGACCACAATAATAATAATAGCAATTATATGTGTTTATTTTCAATTTTATGCATGTTTTGGACATCCAGGAGATGTTCTGTACTCAAAGTTAATCCTAGTGGTTGGTATCAGGAGACTATACTATATGGGAAAATCAAACCCAGAATTAACCCATAAATAAGCAAGGTTTGTACTTCAGACCTTGAACCATGTCGACACTCAGTAATATTTTAAATAGAAAACTTACACTGTGTGGTTTATAAATGAAGGAAAACTTTCTGTAAAAATAAAATAAACCAATTATCTTTCTAATGATATAAGAGTATAGCAAATTAACTGTGCATTTCTGAGTTTCTAATATAATTATAAGGCAAAGTTTCTTATGATATTAAGGGCATGTAAGTTCTGATTACCTATATAATGTGTCTATTTCCTTCTTGGAAGTTTATTGGAATCTGCGTGAAGAAAATTGCAATCCAGCACCCGTTCAAAATCTTTTTTATAACAAGTCTTTTCTAAACTTAGAAAGCACTTTACTAAAAGTGTCGAATGTTTGGAGAATGGATTGTACTTGTCACTTTGCATGAATAGACCAAAAGTCAATCTCTAAATACAGTCATGTGCTTGGAAGAACAATAAAAGTGCACTGCATTGATAAAACATTAGATGTTGATACTTGGAGTAATGTTCCTCTGCAACAGAATTTTTATTCTGCAAATACATCTTTTAAAAAATATATATTTAAATACTTTGATTACAAACATGGTTGTGGTTGGGTTTCAGTCATGTAAAGAACACCCCCCTTCACCAATGCAACATTCCCATCACCAGAATCCCAAATATCCCTCCTCCTCACCCCACCCCCACCTGTAATCTATACAGGCTTTCTACTGCCCTCATTCATTCACATTATTATGAAAGTTCTCAATGTAGTTATTTCTCTAACTTTACCCACCACTCTTTGTGGTGAGTTTTATGTAGTGGACTGGAACTTCTAGCCCTCCTTTCTTTCGTGTCTGAAAATTATTGCAAGAATGTCTTTTATTTTTCTTAAAACCCATAGACGGGGGCCAGGCGGTGGCGCTGGAGGTAAAGGTGCCTGCGCTAACCTAGGACGGACCACGGTTCGATCCACCGGTTCCCCATATGGTCCCCCGTGCCTGCCAGGAGCGACTTCTGAGCGAATAGCCAGAGGTAACCCCTGAGCGTCACCGGGTGTGGCCTAAAAACCAAAAAAGAAAAAAGAAAACCCATAGATGACTGCATATACCTCTTGTCTTGATTAGGCATCCCATGAAGGACGCAGGTCAGGCTGTGTGGAATGATTCATGAGTAGAGATCTCCACTCATTTTTCTCTGAAGTCTCCAAAGTTTAACTTTGAGAACTTTAGTTTGCTTATTAGTTAACTGAGCAAATTGCATGTTAACATGCAAATTCTGATTCCAGAGGTCTCTGGCTGGGTCTGAAGCTTCAGTCTAACAAGTTCCCAGGTGGGGGTGATGCTGCTTCATCCTGACTATTTTTTGAGTACTAAATAAATGCCAAGTTACCACACAACGAAGTGAAAACAGAGGCAAATTCTCTCTGGGATGCATAAACACAATTATGTCTAAGTACAGAATGCTAGCACCTGTACCAAGTTTTCTGAAGGCAACTTGAAAGATTGCTGATTTAAAACAAAAATTTTTAAATACTTTTAGAAAGAAATGCTGATGTCATAATTAACTTAATCAAAAAATAAAATAAATTTCAGAACATGCATTTAGTAATAGCCTTAAATGGCAATTGCTTCTTGTTCACATTCCAATTATTCTTTCTGCACTATCTTTACTGAAATAGTCACTTAGGATGTGAATGATTAAAAATTCAAGACACAACTCAAGAAACTCAGAAATCTATTCTACAAGAAAATATTCAGCATTTGTAGAAAAAGACACTAGGAAAGGTTCTCCAAGGGCATTAATATCACTCATGGAGCACACGGATTCAAATACAGCAGAAACAATTACATATAGGTAGTGAATCACAGCAGACTGTGGATGCCGCAGGTTTGTCCTGTCACTTTCAATCTTCCCTTACCTCTCTTTCTGCCATGCACTCTTGTTTCTGAATCTGAATTCACACAAATTTACATGACAACTTTAGGATGTTTTTCAAAGTTCTACTGCTTATTATCTAATCCTAAATTTGAAATAAGGAAATGTGAGTGTGAGCAAATATGCATTGCAATATTTCACTAAAAGCATATGTTTTTCCTTGTAGTGGGACTGAGGCCACAGCATTGATAAAAATTTAGATAGTGGGTGTGTTTCCGGTCAAAATGTATCATGAATCAAAAAGTAATTTTGTACTAGCAAATGAAGCCCAGTCTGATGTGTGTCTTAATGTATTGGTACTTCTCTGCATAAGATGAAGTAGTAAAGTCAACATTCTGTATCCTATTTCTTCTGCCATAATCTTAAGACTAAATATATCTCCCCAGTTCTACAGAAGAGTCTCAGATCAGAGGGTTTGAGAAAGGCAGTTCTGATTTGATAGGACGAAGTGGGAGTTTTTACACAAAGTCTGATATAACCTTGGTCACAAGGATGTGGGTCTGTTCAGTTGAATTCCAAAGTAATCCATCTGAGACCAACCAGGACAATTTGACAAGCACTATTTCATTTGTGGTACTATAAACCCGCATCCTAGAAATCTCCTACATCATGGGGGGAAAGGGGTAATAGTTCATCCCAGACCTGAATTCTAATTCAAATCATCTGATTCTCTAATGATCAAAAAAATCCTGTGCAACCAAACTCTGATTTAGAATAAATGAATATGACTCACAACAGGGTCACAGTTTCTATAAGTCTTAGCAATTCTCTGGACAAATGTACCTATATTCATAATAAAATTCCTCTATACCTAAAAATAAAATCACTATGCAAATATAATGGAACAGTAATAGCATAGGCTATCGTTTTCTCTTTAAACAAACAAGCGGAGTTTTAGTGTCCTGAGTGAGAATGCTGAATAGTTAAACTAGGACATATGACATGGAAAACTTAAATATTATAAAATACAAAGTTTGGTCTAAAAAAAGAATTCTGTATCATGATAATTCTTGACATGACTTGCTCTGAAATTCTCCATCCCACCCTATCTCAAACATACCATAGTCAGTATCAACATGTCATTCAACCTCCTTCTATATTTGATCACAGTCCAACTCAGTTACATCAAGATTCCAATTCATTTCTCTTTCACTCAAACCACTGCTAATAACCATCAGTATCACAAGGGACTACAGTCCTAAAAAAAAAGTGACACAGCTTCTGAAGACTATCTAAGAAAACGTTGACATGATTGCTAAATAATTGAATTACAAAATAAGCTGCAAACAATAACTTAGAGGACAGGGTACTGTAGAACAGTTCTAGCTTTAATCAATTGTTTATCACTAGATTAGCTCTCTTCTTGAACTTTTTTCATAAATTTAATAATGGTTTAATGAATAAATTAGCAGATATAGTTGTCTTCAGAAGTCAGTAGGGTGCACAGTTGAAGAAAAACAAAACAAATCAAGGAATACTTAACTTAAAAGTATTGATGACAGAAGGGCAAATGCACACTGATGTTTATTCATCACAGAATTATTTACAATAACCAAGATCTGGAACACAATTATTGTGCCCAATGATCCCCAACAAGTGAGTGGACAAATTGTGGAAGACAGGCAGAATAGACTACTACTATGAGAAAATAAAAAATACTATGAGAAAAGAAAAAAATGTTGCAACTTTTTTCAACTTGGATGGAATTGGAAGGCCTGATACTAAGAGAGTCAAAAGAAAAAAAACAAATTTGATATTATTTTATACAAATATTTGGGAAGGTGAATCATTCACATTTTACAAAATAACACTGAGTCTCATGGTATTTATAAGACCAGCAGCTGGTTTTTTCTATTTCCTCCTTCTTTCCTCTTTCCACTCTCATTCACCATGTTGTTTTCAGGCAGCACAAAATTCCTACTGACCCTACTTGGCTGTAACCCTCCATCAAGAAAGAAAAACTCAGAATTTCCAGTATGACAATGATACCAAATCACTCTAGTTTTTTAAGTGACACATCCTTAATAATACAATTCATTCCTTACTTCAAAATTACTACATAATCCTTTTATAGCATTAATATAATCATCTTTGTTACATCAACACAATATTAAATTCTTCAGCAATAACAAAACATTAAGAGGTTTCAAAAATTCTTATCATTTTTATTAGCTGGCACCCCTCTGAGGTTCCAGAAGGCTGCCTTGCTGAGAAACTCTGTAATAGGTGAAGCAACACTATAGCAAGGTCTTTTTGGCACTTAAATGAACAAACTGCTCTCAATGCTCAAGACAGATTTGCCTTCCAGAAACTGTTATTCCATAGTGAGATTCCTGTGTACTTAATGGTGTGTTTTTCCTGTGTTAACCAATTAGGAAGAAAATAACATATAGCAATGAAAAGAACACCTACTTGGCTCCTTAAGTGCTTATTTTATGACACATAAAAAATATACCTAAGAAAAACAACCACCAAGAAAAAGACTTAAGATAATTTAACTTTCTTTTTGAGTTTTATAGCAACTTTTCTTGACTTAAAGTTCTGGAAATTCCAATTGTGTTTAATAAAATTCAAACTTTGACTTATATAAATGTATTTCCGTGGTTTAAAACTTGAATAAATATCAATATTACTTATAGATTTAATTTAGCATCATGCTTTTAAATAACTATTTTGGAGCTTATTCTGAAGTTTTATTATTTTATTTTATTTTATTTTATTTTATTTTATTTTATTTTATTTTAAAAAATGTATCACGGGGCCCGGGAGATAGCATGGAGGTAAGGCGTTTGCCTTTCATGCAAAAGGTCATCAGTTCGAATCCCGGTGCCCCATATGGTCCCCCGTGCCTGCCAGGAGCAATTTCTGAGCATGGAGCCAGGAGTAACCCCTGAGCACTGCTGGGTGTGACCCAAAAACCACAAAAAAAAAATGTATCACATTGTTGACAGTTTACCATAATATATTTGTTTCCAGATAAGTGAAAGCTAATTCATTAAAAAAATAGAAACAAAAAAGGAAGAGAAGAAAGTTTAAAAAAAAAAGAAAAGAAAGAAAAAGTACAGTAGCTAGCACATTTGTGAAAATTAATTATGTTAATATTTTGGTTTTTTGGGCCACACCTGGTGATGCTCAGGGTTTACTCCTGACTATGCTCTCAGAAATCACTCCTGCCTTGGGAGACCATATGGACGCTGGGGGATCGAACCTCAGTCCATCGTAGACTAGCGCGGGCAAGGCATATGTCTTACCGCTTGTGCCACAGCTCTGGTCCCTAAATTTATTTTTATTTATTTTTTGGGTCACACCCGGCAGTGCTCAGGGGTTACTCCTGGCTCCATGATCAGAAATTGCTCCTGGCAGGCACGGGGAACAATATGGGGCACCGGGATTCGAACCGATGACCTTTTGCATGAAAGGCAAACGCCTTACCTCCATGCTATCTCCCGATTAAATTAACCGTATCCACTATGTTAAATCAACTTATTTATCTTATTTCTTAATTAGTTTATATTAATTAATAATAAATTAATTCTGTCCATTCTGTTATATTCATGTGATCCCATAGAGATGACAGTATCAAACAAATGAATTTGTCCAGAAATTCAAAGCACTGTTACTCATATTGCAACTTTTAGGGATGTGTACTTAGCTGCCAGACCTCATGGAAGAAAGAAGATAGCGTGTGGAGGATGATGCCCTCACTTGCTACAAAAAGCCCTGGTGATATCAACCCAAAGACAGGCGTAGCTAAACTTTGATCAGGTTTTTGTCCCCAATGGGAATCATAGGGGGTCAGGGTTGAGGCAGGGCCATCAGGAAAATAGCGGTTGTGGATGATGGAGGTAATAGACATGACTTTCTCAGAGGGGGCTTGTCCTGCCCTCTTTCTGAAATGGCCATCTTTCTGCTGAATGGTTCAATGTACCCATGGCTTAAGTTTACGAAAAGAATAAACTAAGACATTTGAGAAAAGAGTGAGTCTATGGAGTTTGCCTGGTTTGAACAGAATGAGTGCATTTGTGGGCATGCTATAGCACCATAGTTTTATTTTGAAGATGATGACTATGCTATAGAAAATATATTTTGTCCAATAACATTACATATAAAAGTAGAAAAGCATTCCTATTTAAATGGACAGTTAATTACAATTTAAAATTTAGGATATGATTTTATTTATTTAAATTTTAAATAAACAGCATATGATTATTCTCTATAATATATAAATCTTGCAACTGGTTGATATTGCATCATATGCTTTACAAAGATATGTCAGTTTCAGGAGCATATTGATGGAATTAAGGACCAAAAGGTTAGAATCTTAGATTGGAAACTTGGTAACTGTGAACTGATGTGAATTGTTTATCTTGTTTGAACTACACATATATAAATATTTATACATATATATGCTTATAATACAGTAACTAGAGTATGGAAACAAGCTATATGTATAAAAACTGATGAATAGTTAAAGAAGTTCTGGATACATATAGTGTAATATTATGCAGATATAAGAAAAAAGTGAATATTACAATTCACTACAATTTAAATAAATATATAGGATATAATGTTAAATAAAATAAGTCAGAGTCAGAAGAAAAATACCAAATGATTTAACTCATCTACGATAGATAGTGAAAAAAAGGAGAATGGCAATAACAAAGACCAACCTTTGGCCTTTGAATTACAAAACTGAGGTTTCCAAGGAGTAAAGTAGTGGATGAAAAAAATAGACTAAAAGTAATAATAGAAGGACATTACTAAAGAGTCTTGGGCATATTAAAAGTACTAAGATATCATAATTATATAATAAAATATAAATATTAAAACTATTTCAACAAGATTACTTCACTGTAATTATAGCAATAGAGGACACCACGATATAGTATATAGATTATGATATTTATTCACATGGGGCTTACCATTTGATTCCCCAGCATCACATAACTTATCTTATGAGCACCTTTACGAATCGTTTTCAAACACAGAGTTGGAAATACTACCAAACACTTCTGTGTGTGGTCTACTCCCTATCTCCCAATATAAGATGAAAAATAAATATATTTGATCTTATGATGAATAAATAACACATGCAAACTATATAATACAATGACATGTATAATATATATTATATTGTATATTAATATAATACAATATGTATTGTATAATATATATAATATAATACAATGGATATGCTTAGCTATATGATCATTTTTTCTTAATATAATTTTTATTTTTAAACATGTTGGGTTACATATCGTTGGCAATCATATTTTAGGTACAAATTAACATAAAATCAGGGGAACTCCCATCACCAAAAGGTCCTCCGTCCACCTCAGTTCCCATCCTAGTTCCCATATCCTCTCCCCTACCGCCGCCCCCCCCCCCCCC